>CM061223.1:51182173-51486062 GCA_030844895.1 Ambrosia x helenae
GTAGGCCCTTTCCCCACAGCTCCCGGGAACGTCAAATACTTAGTAGTGGCAATTGATTACTTCACCAAATGGGTAGAAGCAAAAACCTTGGCATCCATCGATGGAAAACGCATCAAGAAGTTTATTTGGGAATTCATCATCTGCCGCTTTGGCTTACCGATGGAGATTGTAAGTGATAATGGCACGCAGTTCGCGGACCAACACTTGCAAGAATGGTTATCTTCCATGGGTATCAATCAGATATTCACCTGAGTAGCACATCCGCAAGGTAACGGGTAAGTCAAGCGCGCGAACAGAAGCATAGTCGAAGGCATAAAAACCAGGCTTAACACGAAACACACTGGTTGGGTTGATGAGCTCCCCCATGTCCTATGGGCACACCGCACGCTGTCCAAGACAAGCAACGGAGAAACGCCGTTCAGCCTCACATACGGGACAGAGGCTGTCATACCTGCGGAAATGCATTGTGCATCACCAAGGATCCTACTGGCAAATCATCAGGTCAATGACACGAAGTTAAAACTAAATATGGATCTGCTAGAGGAGCGCAGAGACATGGCCGCTATCAAAGAGGCCAATTACAAGCGACAACTCGAAAAATATTATAATGCAAAGGTTAAAGCAGAGGCCTTCCGCGTTGGGGATTACGTTTTCCGCAACAATGAAGCATCCAACGCGGAGAAACCTGGCAAGCTCGCGCCAAACTGGGAAGGACCATACAAGGTGCAAGAAGTATTGGGGAAGGGCGCTTATGCTTTAGAGCGTTTGGATGGTACCCCAATCCCGCGCACATGGAACGCAGCCCAGCTGCGCATTTGTTACCTGTAAGGCATTATCTCACATTTGTAATAAACAGCCTATGGCTATGATCATTTCAGTTTCAATAAAGAGAATTTTCATTTTACTTTATATTTTTTCAATACAGATTACATGCAATGACAATCATGATCAAAAAAGCATTACATTCAGCAAGAAGCATCAACCAGTTACAAAAGAAAAAAAAGGCCCTGGTACCACATATATGCCACTAACCAAAACAGAAAAAGCAAAAGGGGTGGCCTAATCAGTACAATATATGCATCACTGACTACTTAGCAAAAACACCAAACAACCATTGTTACTACCCCTGTACGGTACTATTCCTACTAAGTGGCATGCTGCCAACCAGTGCATGTTCGACGAAGTCTAAGTTTGGGAGTCTTTGGAACATCACCAAGCTCATCCAACTTCTTTACCTTCAAAGGAACACCAGACGATCCCTGCTCTCCCGAATGGTTCACTTGATCTTCAGTCAACAGGAGATAACCACAATAAGTGGCCAACTGATGCATAGCAGTGGGAGGCACTTTGATCACAGGGGGATGATCAGGTAACATCAACATCCCTTGAAGTGCTTCCAACTCAGCGTTTGTGATTCTTAGAGGAGAAGCCATAAGAGCAATGGATGAGAAAAAAGAAGGAGTTATGTCCAAAAATAATAAATCAGTAATTAGCCTTTTATAGGAAGGAGAAGGCAACCCATTAATTACCATTAATGGTTAATACTTGAGTAGGGATGCCAACCGTCACATCAATCATCTGGAGCGCCGTCAAACCTGTCAGACGACGTCAGCAATACTGAGACAAGTGGCATCCTTTTCAAGGTTGACGTCAGACAATCATTATGGCAAATTTAAACATCACGCAAATTCAAGTTTAAATAAAAGGATCTGGAAATGCAGCATACAAAGGAACACATAATTGTTCAGCAAAATAACAAGGGTTAAAACAACAAAGGAAGATAACGACAATCACTCATAATCTATGAGATCTATATAAGTGTCATCTTCAGCTTCTTCATTCAGTGCGCCAGAAGCTGCACCAGCAGCGGACGATTCACCTCCTCCCTGCGCAGCAGCTTTCCGCGCCTCCTCCTCCCTCCGTTCTTTCTCTTCCAACTCCGCACCAAGGCGATCAGATTCTTCAAAGTACTCACGAAGCTGCCCAATGGGGTCCTCCATCTTCAAGCATTGATCCACCACATCGAAGACGTCAAAAGTGAGGGTCTCGAATTCCTGCTGTGCAGCGATGGCTTCATCTTCATATGGCTTACCAAAGTATTCTCCATCTTTGAGCGCTAAGCCAGCAGCATGACGATGATAGCCCTTAGCGAATCCCTGCTGCAAACCACTCCGCATGGATGTTGCTCCGATCTTCGCCACAGCATCGCCAAATTTTGGCTCATTCCATATGCGCTTAAAGACCTATGGATTACGCAAGAACCAGTCAAGACAAAGAAATATAACAAAGAATACAACAGAAATTAAGAATAATCTTACCCCTTGAAGACCATGCTGCATCATCCAGGATAATCGTTCACGAGCAGCTTGAGAAGTTTGCACAGCAGTTTGAAGTTCATTCGGAGTTTGCTGAAGGTTTACCTCCAGCTGCACGCGTGAAGAATCCAACAAGGCATTCGTCTCATTGAGCTGCGCCTTCTCACTAGCAAGACCCTTTACCTGTTCTTCCAACTCTGACATCCACGTCGTGGCAGTCACAAGGGCCTCATGCTGATCCTTCAACTTGATAAAAGTGTCGGAAAACTCAGATTGTTTCGCATCAAGAGCTTTCTGTTTCTCCTCTGCCTCGAGAACCACTCGGGCAAGATCATTCTTCAACTTTTCAACGGCCTTACCCCTACGCTCAAGATCTAAGTTTGTACGCTCACAAGACTCTTTCCACTGCTTGGCAGCTTCAACCTTCTCCGCCTTCAACTTCTGGATCTCACCTTCGGCGGTTCGAAGTTGACTCCTCAATTGCTCAACTTCCGCACGAGAATCCACGCAGACGCGCTGGAACTCCTCCTCTCTTTTTCTTTGTGCATCCTCTGCACTCTTCAACGCTTGCCAAGACCGCTGGAACTCCTCTTCTTGTCGCATCAGCGACCCATAGTTACTGAAACAAAGAGCTAAGTTCAAGCTCATATCAGACATCAGCGAACGACGATCAATGCCATCTTGGTAATCTCGTTCGCTGGGCGGCACAACAAAGGCAATAAACTCCTCCGCGACCAGCGGATTGGTAAAACGAGTTGTCTGCCTTATGTCCCACCGGGGTTGATAAGGCTTGTTTGGATCATAGTCTGGGGGAGCTATCCTCCCCTACCTCCACTTGTTCTTCCTGATCCCTGAACTGTCTCAGTTGCACTCCTCTTAGGGGTTGAGAAGGATGACACCGCATCCGCGGACATCTTCTCCGCATGAACCTCCATGGAAGCAGGTTTACTCGATCCAGGAGGCTGGTCAAGCTGAGTACCTTTACCTTCACGCGAAACGTCTGTCGCCACATCTGTAACAACAACATCCATATGCGACGGCTCGATCAACGGACGTTTCTCCGCCTTCTTGCTTGCCTCTAGAGACAACATCACCCCTTCAACATGAGAGGACAACTGGGTCTCCAACACGGACACATTTGTCCCTTCCACATTCTCCGGGACAAGTTCACTAACCTTCTTCGCAATCACAACCGGTTTTTTAAGGGCCCCTTGCGGAGCAGGACCTTTACCTGAAAAATCAAAAAAGAGAAAGACATTATTTCGTGTTCTCCATTAAGAAGTAATAAACAAGTCTAGCTAAGAAACTCACCAGAGGTTTGCTTGACAGACTTTACAAACAGGGGTTGACGTTTAGGCGGAGGTTTAACAACCATCTTCGCGTCGATAGACGTGACATTCGTCTCCCCAGCAGTGGATGGATTCACATCCACACTCGATGATGCAACCTTCACATTCTCAGAGGCTGGTTTTGGGACTTGCACTTGCGTCTGGGCAAGGTCCTCAAGACGTTTCTGATACAACTCAACTGACACTTCAACGGAATCGTCGGTGGGTGTTGGCCCACTAGTACGTTGGCGTTTAACCTCCTCATCTGATTTCGTTGCCTCATCATCCCCCTTGGACGCTGTGGAGCTGGAAGCCACCTTTTTCCCTTTTCGCGACTCCTTTCGTTGACGTTTCGGCCCAGTCCCTACAGCCACACACAACAAGGGTTTAGATGCCATTACCATTAGAGTAGCAACAGTCAGGCTTACCTGTACATGACATCTTTTTACGACTTGGGGAGGTTTCCCCCAGGTCAACCCCAGTTTTCTTCACGGGGTGGATTCCTGCGCCTGAAACAAAGAGCACGTTGGATCAGAGTATGAACTGCGTGGATTACACCGCACCCCTTCGGCGCAGGAACTTTCCGCAACAACAACATTCATAAATAAAACATAAAGGAGCGAAATAAAGAATACATGTACGCGCATAATGACGCGGAGCATCCTTGAGTTGAGGCATCAGAAAATTACGTTCCAACCGCTCAATCACTGAAGGAACCCCAGGGGGTAAAGCCGTGTAACTCAATTTAGCAGCACCTCGGGCATCGAACAGATCAAACTTCGTCATCCCTACAAGGACAACAATGTAAAGGGAAGATACAACATTGAAGTAAAAAATTAATCGAAGATGGAGTAGACATGTTACTTACTGGCATCAGCCGCGGTAGGCTCATAACCTTCCGGGTTCCCCAAACGACTGAGACCCAACATCACAAGCACGCCTTCAGGGCATTTCTCCATAGACAGTGGAGTAGAGTGAGCACACAGGGTCTCATACCAGGGTTGGTTTTTGTAATCCTTCATGAGTGGGAACTCCGCAATCCTCTCCTTCACCCCAACACTCATCCACTGTAGCGCAGCAGGAATCACCCCTCTATGAATGTAGAAAAATTTTTCTTTCCAGTCATACATTGACTTCGGACTCTCCGAGACAACCTGAGTCCGATTCCTCCGGGGAGATACACTATACCACCCGGGCCCCCACGAGCTTCTTCAAGAACGTAGAACACGTTTAGCATATCAAAGGTTGGCTCCAAGTCTAAGGACCGGCAGGTTGCCTCGAAATGTACAAGCCTTGACAGACCGAACGGAGTCATCTGTGTGGGATGAACCCCATACTTCATAAAAGCACTCACCAAGAACTTGGTAATGGGAAGACGGAAGCAACACCGGGTAAAGAACACTTCATACAGTGCAATTTTGCCAGGAGAGGCCTCCAACGCCGTTTTACCGGCAGCTGGTAATTCTGGCTCCCAGGCGGCCTCAATCCCATATTGATCAAGAAACGAGGAAAAAGAAGAAGCATCCCACTTGACAACGGTGGTGGTAATACCTTTTTCTGTTTTCTCGGTTACTTTCGATTGATCAGCAGGACAAGATGTTTCTTGAGACATTTTTAGACGAGTGAAAGAAGAACAAGAAATCAAAGCAGGACAAGAATAGGCAGTTGGGAGGTCTGAAGTGCAAGGAATGGGAACGGTGTAATTTGAAAAAATTTGAAATGCCTTTATAGTGTGTGCAATAACTGCCAATGACGTCAGCCTGGGTAAATGGAAATGACTTTCCACGTGGCACGTGGCATTGAACAGCTAAATAGGCGGCACACGCGCTTAACACGCGCTTCTCACATGCCTGACGCAGCCGTCTGCCATAACTGATGGGATGCTCACTGACACAAGTGTAGCTTGTGACAGACGCCACCCACCATCCTTCGCTCAGTAACAGACAACTGTCCTCAACCAATGTGACACGTCATGCGGTCGCGGATAATTAACGTCAAATAAAGTACCGTTCTCCGCACTTCGCAATGGTGACACTTCGGGTCCTCATTAATCTGAACAAACTCTCCTCCAACAGCCTCGTTTTCACTTCCAAGGAAGGATGAGCTGTCATCCGAGAATCACTATTATGAGTCCACCATCCACCCTCTTCACTCATACACTCGAGAAAAGGGTACACGCTGGACTGGGGGGACTTGATGGGATTGGGTGCTCATCATTGCGCAGAGCATACCCAAACCCGGATTACAACCCCGCGGAATAACTTCCAGCGCAGAAAGTCAACTTCTCCAGCAAGTAAAGCAGTAACGACTCTCCTACAATCACGGAGTGATGCTCGCGCGCGTAAGCGGTAAAAGCGGTAATCGTTCCATGTTTCCTTATTTATGGGTATCTCTTAACTACTTTACTAATATAATCTTTGGGTAGTGGAGACAACCCTAATCGGGCCTAGCCCATTACGATTAGGGTTTTGGGTAATGGTGGCATACGTCCATCTCTATATAAGGGATCACATCCCTAATAGAAAGGACACTTTTGGCTAACCCTAAGAGCTATCACACTTGATAGTATCCCCATTCACCCACGTTTTTGTTATAAACTACTACTTTGTGTAGTCGTCTCCCTACCCACTCAATCTTGTTTGCAGGTTACTCCAATCCAGGAAGTGCTAGTGAAGGATCAATCCTGTGGTTGCATCTAGTCTATCATCCTTACAAGGAGGTTAGACTACTTGTTTCTTCAATCTCCCAATTTAAAACTTTCAAATTGCCTTTACGTCCCGGTCTTATCTCATAAATTGTTATCCATTAGCCACGTTACAAAAGAGTTAAATTGAATCGTCATGATGCATCCAACCTTTTGTGTCCTTAAGGATATTAGGACAGGAATGATCATTGGGCGTGGCATTGAGCGATCGGGGCTATATTATGTGGAAGACTCGACAGGGGAACGTGATGCTTGCTCACGGGACTACAAGTAGAGAAGCTTGGCTTTGGCATAGGAGACTAGGTCACCCATCTATTGGCTATTTACATCTTTCATTTCCAAAACTTTTTCCTTCCAATAAAATTTTAAATTGCGAAACATGTGCTTTAGCTAAGAGTCATAGACATACTTATAACTTAAATAATACACATGTTGAGTCACCTTTTTCCCTCATTCATTCTGATGTATGGGGTTCTGCCGAAGTTATCGAGGGACAAAATTTTCGTTGTTCGTGTTATTCATTGATGATTGCACTCGTATGACGTGGATCTATTTCTTGAAACATAAATCTGAGGTCTTCGAAAAATTTACTATCTTGTATTCTATGATACAAACTCCATTTAAAACTAATATCCAAATCCTTCGATCCGACAATGGTGATGAATTTGTAAATGAGTCTATGAAGCAATTCTGTCAAAACAAAGGAATAATTCATCAAAAAACTTGCCCATACACCCCCGAGCAAAATGGCATTGTTGAACGAAAAAATTGTATTTTATTATAAATAACTCGAGCCTTCTTAATTGAGTCTCAAGTCCCTGCATCCTTCTGGCCAGAAGCAGCTGCTGCTGCCACATATTTGATTAATCGTCTACCTACCAAAGCTCTTAGTTTAAAAATTCCTATTCAAGCCCTGACTGATTTTACAAAAATCCCTCCTCCTCTTACACTACAACCACGTGTTTTCGGATGCACTGTTTATGCTCACATTCCTAAACATGATCGAGGGAGGCTCGGACCATGTGCAGAGAAATGTGTCTTAGTAGGCTATGGTATTGACCAAAAGGGGTATAGGTGCTATAGCCTAAAACGACGACATATGTACACTACCCTTGACTATAACTTCCTTGAAACACAATGGTCAGAGGGAGAAGCATGTTGACCCACTGAATTGGTTGAAATGGGCTCCTATGTCAAAGGAAGTTAATACCATTAATACCCAAGATGACTCACTTACTTCCACTCAATCACTTACCATCAGTACTACCACCCAAGATCAGCCCAGTCCTAAGGTAAGTCATTTACGTATACATGAGGATACTGAAAATAGTGAACCTCAAGATCTTCACGTCCCTCCTATTCCAACTAATATATCTGATAATAATGAACTTCCTATTGATATATCTGATAACAATGAAGTAGCAAGTGATTAGGATATGTAGGAGGAACAAGAGGAACCAATACAAGAAGAGCAAGATATACAAAATGAGGTAGCTATGTGCTACCTCCACGAGCCAACAGAGGGGTCCCACCAAAACGATATTCCCCAGAGAAAGAAGCAAGATCAGCTAGATATCCCATGGCAAATATGGCAAACAAAAACTTGTCTAAAGAGGCTAAAGCCTTCACCGCTGCTCTCTTTGATGAACAACTTCCAAATTCCATAGAAGAAGCCTTAAGATACAAAGAATGGAGAAATGCCATGGAAACCGAAATGGAAGCTCTTATAAAAAATGAAACTTGGGAAAAGTGTATCCTTCCTACAGGAAAGAAACCAGTAGGATGCCGATGGGTCTTCACTATCAGACATAAACCAGATGGAACTATAGAGAGATACAAAGCCCGCCTAGTTGCTAAAGGATATACCCAAACATATGGGATTGACTATTCAGAAACATTCTCTCCTGTGGCCAAAATCGATACTATCCGAGTTCTCTTCTCTATTGCTGCAAATGAAGGATGGCCTCTTCACCAGTTTGATGTAAAGAATGCTTTCCTTCATGGAGAATTAAAAGAAGAGGAGTATATGGACCCCCCACCCAGATTTACAAATGATTTCAATAACCAGGAAGTATGTCGATTAAAAAGGACTCTCTACGGCCTTAAGCAATCTCCTCGTGCCTGGTTTGGAAGATTTACCTTAGAAATGAAGGGATATGGCTACAAACAAAGCAACTCCGATCATACTTTATTTCTCAAACGAAAAGGTAAACTTGTGACTTGCTTAATTATATATGTTGATGATATGATTATTACAGGGAACGATGAAGAAGAGTTGAAGAAACTAAAAGCAAAATTGTTCACATAATTTGAAATGAAAGACTTAGGGAGACTGAAGTACTTCCTTGGGATCGAGGTGCTAAGATCCAAACAAGGAATTTTCATATGTCAAAAGAAGTATGGCCTTGATCTTCTTGTTGAAACTGGAATGGTCAATTGCAAATCAGCCGATACACCAATCATGACTAATCAGAAACTTTATATGGAAGAAGGAGCAAAATTAGCAGATAAGGAAAAGTATCAATGTCTAGTAGGAAAACTCATATACCTCTCCCACACTCGTCCTGACATTGCATATGCAGTTGGAGTTGTCAGCCAGTTCATGCACCAACCTCAAGTCAATCACATGGATGTTGTTTGGAGGATCATAAGATATCTTAAAGGAACCGCTAGTCATAGGATCCTTTTCCAACCGAATAAACATCTGAGAATCCAGGCCTATACGGACGCTGATTGGGCATGAGACAAACAAGATCGAAGATCTACATCAGGATACTTTACCTTAGTTGGCAGGAACTTAGTCACCTGGAGAAGCAAGAAACAAAAGGTTGTCGCTCTATCAAGTTCCAAGGCTGAGTTTCGAGGCATTGCAAGAGGTCTAGCAGAAGTACTATGGATACGTAAACTATTAACCGAGATTGGATTCCCCCAGAATGAGTCAAGTAAGATCCTTTGCGATAACAAAGCAGCAATGCAAATATCTGAAAACCCTATTCAACACGACTGTACGAAACATGTGGAAGTTGATAGGCATTTCATCAAGGAGAAACTTGAAAATAAAACTATAGAACTTCAGTTCGTTCGATCAGAAGACCAGCTTGCAGACATCTTAACAAAATCCGTCAACGGAAGACTCTACAATAATTGTCTCTTCAAGTTGCGTATCGGAGACCCCACTACTCAACTTGAGGGGGAGTGTTAGAAAATAATATTTATTTGAGGATTAGGAAAATATCATTATTTCCTCTTTTAGTGTTTTTGGACAGCTAAGAAAGAGGCAATCAAGAATATAGCCGTTAGGCTTCTCTTGTTCTATAAATTGTCCCCTTGTTCTCTTGGTTGTAATATCTCAATATATATACAAAAAGAAATATAGAATTTTATTCAGTTTCAATTGTTATCAAGTTCTCTGTTTCAATTTCTATCACAGCCCACTCTAAATGGCCATAATTAGAAGAACATGGGGTAAGGAGGGAACATGGAGTTTTTTTTCCCAAACTAGTGTAGATATAAAAAGTATTTACCTATTTGGGTACTTTAAAAAATATTTACCTATTTGGGTAGTTTTAAACTTAAATTATTTTTTTAATAAAAAAAAACCTTATAGCATAGACCATCCATGTGACATCGTTGCTCTCTCTCGCAATGATCACGCAACCATCACAACCGACTTCCCACAACCACCGTTCCTACCGCGCGGCGGCGTTCATCCAGCGGCTGCGTTTCTCCTATAATCAAGCAACCATGATGCGACCATCGTTCCTTAGGTTTGATGGTTACTCTCACTTTCCTATCTATGATTTCTGATTCAATAACAGTGTAAATATTCCTATTTCCTATCTATGATTTCAGTTTATTGTTAATCTCACTTTCAATAACAGTGTAAATAATAATAATTGGGGCAGCAAGGATGCATGCGACTCGACTTTATTTGACATTTTATTTTTGTGATATTGAGATAGGTAGCGCGTGAATATTTAATGTTAGATTAGTTTTTAAAAGTAACGTGGATTGATTGAACAAAAAAGCTAAATTTAAATCATCTCATTGTTTAAATTTATTTAGGATGATTTTTATAGTGACCTGAATTGATTGAACAAAAAAAAGCTTAAACCAGCTTTTAAAAGAAATACTATAATAGATTAATGGCTTGATTCATAAAAGAATATATTGTGTTGATCGAATAAAACCAATTAAAAAGAAAAAACAATAGCAGAAAATGGATTGATTGAATAATTTTTTTAAAAAAATAAAAAGTCTAACAAGTTCATTAAAAGAAAAGGGTAAATAAAAAAAACACCATTTTAGTAAATAGTTTTTAGTAAACACTAAAATGGTAAATACTTTTTTCACCAACACTAGTTTAGGAAAAAACTCCATTTTAGAAGCATGCTAACTTCATATTTTTTGTTATAGTATTATTACTTTTTTTTTTTTGAAAGGTTAATTTCTTTTAAATCCTGTGGTCTGTGAGACTTGAACCCAAGACCTTCCACAACCTAGGTGTTTTAAAGGCTTTGCCTTTGCCAATGGACCACCACCCCATTGGTTATAGTATTATTACTTTACACACTCGTAAATGTACTTTCTTATTATTAGAAACAAGTTATTTGTGGTAATTTTACTATGTTAGATTGATACCAATGATCTGTAGGGCAACCCTGTTTTACTCAGTTGTTACCCCAACAAGTTTCTTGTGTAGGGCAGTATGGTTTTCTGGCTAAAGTCATTCGCGCGGCAGCTGGGGCTCGATAGAACATCACGTCCGTGGGCGGAGCTGACGGGTAACGTCTTATACAAAACTCAGTGACCAATTCGATCGAGTAAATAAAAAGTTACCCCTCTAAAAAAAAAAAAAAAAAAAAAAAGAAGAAGAAGAAGATTGAGTCCACATTTATTTTGGATTCCATTGGATTCCATAGTTGAGGCCAGCTAAATTAAATCAGTAGATTGTGGTCCTTATTAATTTTTTAATTAATAGAAATGCATCAGATAATGTTATTTAGCCACAGACGTGTCAAAAGTAGAAACCACAAACTAACTCGACCCCTTTCACGAGACACGACTTTCTTTCGAAACATTTGGGTCTTTGACGACTACGAATTACTAAGCTACAATATCCTATAGAGTTGATGAATTACTGATTTATTTTATTCTTCCTATTGATATTGATAAGCTAGCCAAGTGTAGTACAACGGTTGTAAATGACACATAGTGGCTTGAGAGCTATCCGGGATCGGCTAGGTAAAATGCCCGAACAAGTCGAGCCTTAATGAGCCCGAGCCCGAGCTCGAGCGTAAAATATGGCTTGTTTAGTTATCGAGCCCGAGCTCGAGCCCTAGATACAAAGCTCGATTGGGCTCGCGAGCCTAAACGAGCCCAAACATAATTATAAGTTATTTATATATCTCTTATAATTTATAGCCCACATCTTCAAAGCGCAAGTCCTTATTTCGTAGGCCCATTTAATAACACTCGCGAGCTGAGCTTTTGCGATCTCGAGCCGAGCTTTGAGCTTGTTTGAGATTGTTCTCAAACCACCTCGAGCCGAGCCGAGCCAAGCTCGAGCTTTTGATTTTGCTAGCGAGCCAAGGTCGAGCTCAAGATTGAAGGCTCGAACCGAACCGAGCTCGATCTCGAGCTTCATAAAACCATAAGAAGCCGAGCTCGAGCCCAGTCAGGCTCGGACTCGGCTCGACTCGTTTACACCCCTTACAACCATACATTAAGATTGTAGGTAACGGATATGTTAAAAAAATTAATGAGCAAATACATATAAACTTTATTAATTAAAAAATTAATAAAAGGTAAACGTGGTTTAGAATTTAGAAAAAAAAGGGAGTGAAACAGAAATGTCAAGACTCAAACTAGAACCACGTTCCTATCTCTTTAACCCTTATAAGACACTAACTTTGGGGAAATGAGAAAGCAGCAACAATGGCTTCCTCTCCCATCTTAACTGTTCTTGAACAGACACAAGTATCGCCACCTGCGGCCACCGTAGGCGATAGGTTATTACCACTAAATTACTTCGACTTCTTGTGGCTAACCCAACCTCCTATTCACTATCTATTCTTTTATGACCTCTCCATCACACAAACTCAATTCATTGAAACCATTATTCCCAATCTCAAAAACTCATTATCCATCACTCTTCAACATTTTTTCCCATTCGCGGGTAACTTGTTCGTATTTCCAACATCTACCAAAAAGCCCGAAATCCGTTATGTTGAAGGTGATTCAGTCCCGGTTACTTTTGCAGAATGTAACCTTGATTTCAACGAACTCGTTGGAAACCAGCCCCGAAAGTGTGATATGTTTTACCATCTTATACCTCCACTAGGCGTGGCTGATAAAACATCAGATTTCACAAAGATCCCCTTGTTCTTGGTTCAAGTGACACTTTTTCCGAATTCCGGAATCTCTATTGGCATGACAAATCACCATTCACTAGGTGATGCTAGCACAAGGTATTATTTCTTGAAGGCGTGGACATCGATTGCTCAATCTAGCTCGGATGAATCGTTTCTAGCTAATGGAACTTTGCCCTTTTATGATAGAGTGGCCAAAAATCCTAAACTAGATGAAAGTTATCTAAAGTTTGCTCAAGTTGAATCCTTTCAAGGGGATTATCAACCACCCAAACTAAGTGGACCAACTGGTAAAGTTCGAGTCACCTTTATACTGCCTCGAACCGTGCTTAATAAATTGAAAAAATTGGTTTCAACACAACTACCAACATTAGTATATGTTTCATCTTTTACTGTTGCATGTGCTTATATGTGGAGTTGCATAGCGAACACACGTGAGAATGAGAAGCATTTATTCGCTTTTACCATCGATTGTAGGGCGCGGATGAATCCCCCAGTCCCATCATCTTACTTCGGCAATTGTATTGGTTGGTCTTTTTGTATGGAACAAAGCAAAGTGTTAACGGGAAAAGAAGGGTTCGTGACTGCAGCAAAATTGATCGGAGAAAATCTACATGAGACTTTGACCGATAAGGATGGAATAATGAAAGATATAGGTGCATTTGATGAGTTATTGGAAATGCTTTCTGATGGGATTGCACCGTCAGTAATCGGAGTTGCTGGAACACCAAAGCTAAAGTTTTATGACATGGATTTTGGGTGGGGTAAGCCTAGAAAGATTGAAACTATTTCTATTGATTATAGTCGATCGATATCCATGAATGCTTGCAGAGAAAAGGATGAAGATCTAGAGCTTGGCCTTAGCCTTCCGAATAAGGAGATGGAGTTGTTTGTCCGGGCGTTTGAGGATGGGTTAGAAACATATGTTTAGATTAATCATGTATTATTTTTGTCGGTTTGTTTGTTACGTTACTTCTTACTATTGGAGTCTTTATTGTGGTAGTTGTGATTTCTAAATAATACACTTGGTTTCCACTTTTTGATTTACCCACTATTTAATGTTCAAACGTATCAATAAAGCATTTGAAATCCCAATGATCGTGTGATGTATTAGAGTCGTAATCAGCAAAAGGCATTATAGCCAAGCGGTATTTTGGTGGTGGGATAAGAATTAGAGACTATTAAGTCCTGGGTTCGAATCTCACAAAAGGGGGTTTTCTACTAATTATGGGTTTCCTTCTGAATTGGTGACTTTGTGGTGTAATATGATCGCGTGGTATCAGTGGTTCCAATTGGCCGTTAAAAAAAATTAGAGTCGTAATCATTTTTTACGACTAATTTCCTTCCAATTTTTTACACCATTTTTTATGAGGCTTAAACTTACAACTTCCAATTTAAAATATTAACACTTTTACCACCACACCACAAAAGGTGAGGCAGTAGCCATAATCATTTAATATTGTGGTGATGAATGGAACTCTCCCCTAGAGCAAACACTTTTTAGGTTGAGCCACACATTTTAACATCGTTGGCCTTCAGACGATAAGTTTCCTCTATCATGATGTTGGGCCGGGTCACAAACATCGTTTGCATTCGTGGATGTGGGTGCCTTTTATCATTAGGTTTAATTAGGTGATCGGGGTTTTGTTTATCGTTAAAAATAAGAACATACTTTATACCTCAAATATTAAACCTAGTTTTTGGAATTGTTATAAAATGTTAATTAATGGCTTGTTTTTTAAGTACTTAAGTTTCTTTGTACAAAGCGACAGGGACATAGATATTGGCGTTGCACATAGTCCAAGCAAGTTGGTGCAAGTAGAGGTAGGGGTGAGCAAATGTCGGTTCGGTTCGGTATTTACATATAATCGAAACCGATAACCGAAGTTCGGTTTTAGGAAAAACGATAACCGTAACCAATCGGTTATGTTGGTTTGGTTAATTCGGTTAATATGTCGGTTATCGGTTTGGTTTCGGTTATGTTCGGTTAATATCCAAACATAAAACTTGTGCAAACTTGTAAACTTAAAATAGTTAGTAATGTGTTTGGATCTTTTTCAAGAATACAAATATATATGAAAACGCAAGTAAAATACATGAAATACCGAGGAAACAAATAAAAAATGTTTCAACTATATGGATATACATGAAAAATACATGAATTATATAAAAGATATATTTCAAGTACATACATGTATACAAAAGATACATGGAATATACCGGAAATACATGAAAATATGTTCCAAATACATGGATATATGTATGAAAAATAATTAAGTATATAACTATCGGTTCGGTTTCGGTTATTTTGGTTACGGAAGAAGGGAAAACCAAAACCATAACCGAATGGTTCGGTTTTGGCCATATGTTAACCATAACCGATCGGTTAATTCGGTTTCGGTTATTTTCGGTTCGGTTATCGGTTCGGTTTCGGTTTTTTTCGGTTATCAATTTTCGTATGCTCACCCCTAAGTAGAGGGCAGCCTCATGGGTATTATGCGACAAGAATTTCCCAATTAAGCTAAAGGGGAAGTTTTATAGGATGGCAGTGGGACCGGATATGATATATGGAAGTGATTGTTAGGCCATTAAGAAGACGTATGCACGCAAGATGGAAATGGTAGACATGAGGATGCTAAGGTGGATGTGTGGGCACACAAGGTTGGATCGGATAAGGAATGATGTTATTCGGCAAAAATTAGGAGTGACTAATATATCGGATAAGATACAAGATCGAAGGGATATTGAGATGGTTTGGACATATGAAGATGAGACAGATGACAAAGCCAGTTAGAATAATAGAAACCCACAATGTGGAGTGTTGGGGGAGTAGAGGCATGCCCAAATTCTCTTGCTATGAGCAGGTTAGATATGATTTAATAAAGTTGCTCCTCTTTAGAAACATAATTAATAATAGAAATTTGTGGAGATGTAGAATTAATGTGAAAGACTCTGGGGGATATAATATTTCAATCAATGTTTTATAGTATAAAAACTAGTAAAATACCCGCGCTACGCAGCGGGATTTCAGTCGGTATCAGTTCAAAGTTGTACGACATTATCACTCCATATAGCAATCGGATGAAATTAAAATGCTCAAGATGATATTGACACGTGTTTTAAATCGACTGAAAATCACACAAAGAAATTTACATTAGACGGTATTGTTGGCACAAAAACTTAAGGAAAAAAAATCTTAAATTGTTTCTATGTTATAGTATATTTTATTAAACATTCTTAAAAAATTATATAAAATTATACATATTGAGTTTGTTTTGGATCACAAAAGACCCCAAAATTTAAGTAGAAAGTTGTAAAAACAAAATAGTGGGACACTGCACTTGACACTTTAGTTGTAGAATTCATAAAGGAATTTAATATATAATTAATTGGGTGGTGTAGAAATAAAAGGGTTCAATCACCGATTGAAATGTGGTACACCGGCTAAAGCAAACAATTATGAATTAGATGCAATGGTGAATTGTTAGTATATACAATGATTTTTGGAATCTTCAATGTGAATAAAAGAACCATCACGTGGTGATGAAAACACAAATAAATATAGGAAATCGTGGCACATGGTCTTGTAGAATGTTTATGATTAAGGATGGGTGGTTATAATAAAATGCGATGGTTTCTATTTCCACTCTTCTAAAGCCTCTCGCTAGGGTTATAACGAGGCGGAGAAAAAGCTGAAAAATAAGATTCAAAGCGCCTCGCTATGGCAAAGCGAGACAAGACACTTTGAATCGGTGAGTGAGTTTGGTTTGGTTGTTTTTTTTTTTTTTTTTTTTTTTTTGAAGTGTTTATTTTTAAAAAAAAAATTAATACAATTATTGTAAAAAAATTTAAAAATTTAGAAAACAAAGTAATAACCCTAATTAAAGAATCATTAATAACCCTAAAAGTGTTTTTTTTATGTTTTATTAAAAAAAATTAATAATAACCCTAATCAAACTATCATTAACCAAAATGAAAATTCTACCATTCTAGATTTTACCCTAAAAGCAAATTCAGTACTTCCGTAAAAGATACAACACTCATCTTCGTTATCCTTTGTCGGAAAATATATTCTCAAACAATTCTTAAAATCAATCTTTCGATAATCCACAACTTTCTCCTAAAGCAAAACCTCTTGGTTTAGTATCACCAAACGGATTCACCTTATGCCTCGGTTTGTCCAGTCCCTACAACGCACCCGACACCTCAACCGAACTATCAAACTGCGCACTCCCCGGCCTACTATTCGAATGCGAACTCGTCGGCTGACTACTCATTCTCTTCGCTTTAAGCTCCAAGTCCGCTTTCTTCCAATCCAATCCTTTCTCCGCCAGTATTTCCCCCCTCTGCCCCGCATTTCCAAACGGATTCGGCCTATTCCATTTAGTAGCGCGGAAAGCCTAAAACATTTCCTTCCATAAAACCAAAAGTAAAACAATCTTTCCCTCATTCCCTCCCTTATTACTAACTTCATTCCAATTCCAATTCCAATTCTAATGATTCCAATTCCAATTCCACCGTTGTTCATTTTCTTTTTCTCAACTTTACAATGGCTATCAAGAGTAACAATCAATCAATCAATCGCAGCTGCAAATAATAAATAAATAAATAAATAAACATTTATTTAATGAAATTTAATGCGCATACCGCACTCGAAGATCCTTGCATTGGACACAAACCCATGGAATATATAGATGATTAACCATGTAGACTTACCTGAACACTAGATTTGGTGCAATCAGAATCTGAAAAGAAGTTATCATCATCATCATCATCCACAATGTTCTTACCTAAAATCAAGTTTTAGTCAGAAATAAGAAACAATAACTAGTTGTATGACTTTGTTAAACATGTTTTGCCTGGACGAAAATAATCAAATTGAAGTTTCTTCTCTCGAGCTCGCATTTCGTGGAAAGGTTAGTCAGGCGTTTGTGTAAAGAATTTTGTGCTATGCATCCTCACACAATGTCCAACAACTGAATTTTACGTGCTTGCATGAACAGTTGTTTAACTATTATAGCAACTTCCATAGGAATTCTTCATGAAGGAATATTTTCATTCTTTTGATTAGCTTAAATCTCTCTGATCCATGGTTGGATACTCTGATGACAAAGCTTATGTTGAGGGAATGTCCACATGTAACGATTTCCGTACGTTGCCCAAGTTCTACGACTTTGTTTAACATGTTATATCTGGCTAAAATAATCAAATTGAAGTGTCTTCTGTCGAGCTTGCATTTCGTGGAAAGGTCAGTCAGACGTTTGTGAAAAGAATTCTGTAATATGCATCCTCACACAATGTCCAACAACTAAATTTTACTTGCTTGCATGAATAGTTGTTTAACTATTATAGCAACTAACATAGGAATTCTCATGAAGGAATCTTTTCATTCTTTAGATTAGCTTAAATATCTCGAAAAATCCATAACTGAATAGTGGTCTAGTGATGTGGTCTATCTTTTGCTTATGATGTTAGCATGCGATATATAAAGCAAAAATAGACAGGTTTTATATGTTGTTTTAGGTTGACTTTGTCATTGACAGATATCTCTCCGACAACAACTTCCTCCGTACCCGATCCACTTTTCAATCCAAATGTCCAGTCTTTCCGCTAAGCTCCGCGCCACGAACATTGGAGTGTTTTTGGTATCGGAATCTTGTAAGAAATCATCTCATTCCATGTTCACCATATCCATACCTTGTTTCAAGTATCTTGCAAAAGACATTTGGTCTTCAAGACTTCTAGGAGTCAGCAAAGGTTGACTTCTTTGACCATTAACCAGATTTTGAATCTGATTTTAAGCTAATAAAATTCATATTTCAAGCCGTTGCTCGTTACTAGTCTTCAGAAGACACATCCGATCAGTTAAACATACCGAAACGCGTTAAACAGAGTCCGGAAGTCCAGGATATGGATTAGACATGCAAAATTTGTATTTTTAAAAAAATGGGTATCGACTGTATAGTCTACATAGCACGTTCAATGATTTATGAAACTATCAAGAATCGGAAATTAGTAAAATTTATTCAATCAATCCATGACAAGATTTAATTTACTTCCAAAAAATAAATAAAATAACAGTAATAAAATCAAATGCAGTATCAAACAATGAAAGCCCCAAAAACACATATTACACAGACTACCGATCAATTAAACGTACCAAAACGCGTCAAACAAAGTCCGAAGTCTAGGATATCGATTAGACATGCAAAATTTGTATTTTGAAAAAAATATGGGTATCGATTGTATAGTCCGCTTACCACGTACAATGATTTATGAAAGTTGTTCAAACTCGGATGTTTATACCGAAAAACACAAACGAGCAATAAATGAACCGAAACGCCTCAAACGAATTTTTTGGATTAGAAACAACTTAAAAGAATTAAAAATGAATTAAAAATACTTTTTAATCAACAACAAATATTTAAGATGAATTAAAAAAAAATTAAAAAAAAAAGCCTAAAGCGCCTCCCTATGACCATAGCGAGGCGCTTCGGGTCAAATCAGGCCTTTGAAGCGCCCCGCTTTGGCCATTGTCAAACACTTTAGGCTTTAAAAAAAATAATTTTTTTTTAATTCGTTTTAAATATTTGTTATTGATTAAAAAATATTTTTAATTCATTTTTAATTCTTTTAAGTTGTTTCCAATCCAAAAAAAGTCGTTTGAGGCATTTCGCATTCCCAAACGGATTCGGCCTATTCCCTTTAGTAGCGCGGAAAGCTTAAAACATTTCCCTCCATAAAACCAAAAGTAAAACAATCTTTCCCTCCTTCCTTCCCTTATTACTAACTTCATTCCAATTCCACCGTTATTCATTTTCTTCTTCTCAAATTTACAATAGCTATCAAGAGTAACAATCAATCAATCTCAGCTGCAAGTAATAAATAAAGAAAGAAACTTTTATTTAATGAAATTTAACGCGCATACCGCATTCGAAGATTAAGGTCTTCACATTTTAGTAACATTTTAGACTAACTGAGATTCGAGAACAACATTCTCTCTCAAACCTTTCTAAACGTAGAAAAAACCAGAACAACATTAACAACTAACAATAATTGTAGAACAAAAGAAGAAAGTGTTCCTCTCTGTTACCAAACATGTCAAGAAATGATAATTTTCAAATATTGCAGATCAAGGTTTTCATTAATTTACACGAGATGAAAGTCTTCATTAA
Organism: Ambrosia x helenae; assembly: GCA_030844895.1. NCBI lineage: Eukaryota > Viridiplantae > Streptophyta > Magnoliopsida > Asterales > Asteraceae > Ambrosia > Ambrosia x helenae. Next base: position 51,202,067 of record CM061223.1, read on the forward strand.
TTTCATTTTGGTTAATGATAGTTTGATTAGGTTATTACTTTGTTTTGTTAAAAAAAAAATATTATAACAATTAAATAAATGATCTATAATTGAACAGTTGTTAGGAATTGTTTGGAATGTTCCTGATCATTATAAAAGTGGAACGATCATCTGGATGAAGAGGAATAATCTCTCGAAACGTATTACAAAAAGCAAACGATAACAAAGATGAATGTTGTATCTTTCCCGGAAGTACTAAAAAAAGTAATGGAAGAACGTTTCGCTCCTTGTTCGAATTATTGATCTTCTTGTCGCTAAAGTTAGTGGATACCATGGATCAAAGATATTTAAGCTAATAAACTCATATCTCAAAGCCGGTGCAAAGTTGGTAGAATCTAGAAAGGTAGAATTTTCATTTTGGTTAATGATAGTTTGATTAGGGTTATTATTAATTTTCTTTTAAAATAAAACGAAAAAAGTAAACACTTTTAGAGTTATTAGTGATTGTTTAATTAGGGTTATTACTTTGTTTTTAATTTTTTTAAAATAATTAAATTAAAAAAAAACCACTTCAAAACACCAAAAAAAGACCCCAAAACAAACCCCTGATCAAAACCGCATCGCTATGGGCATAGAGAGGTGCTTTGGATTTAATTTTTCAGCTTTTCCTGCAACCCCGTACTGCCTTCATTCAATTTGACCCAAAGCGCTTAGCTATGGCCAAAGCGAGACGCTTTAGGGTGAAAATTGAATCAAGGGGGTTTTAATAGCCGGAGCCTTAAGGAATAAAACCAATGTGGGAAGGATAAACAATTGTATAAAAATGTTTGTGGGGTCTATTTCTTTTGGGGCTCAGATTTTTTCGATCACTAAATTTGCGATCATGGACACCAAATCTGGTCTGGTGTGTATCAAGTAGATCAGATCACCAATCAAACTTCTGTATTTGGTTTCATCTATTTTTTCTTCACCATCTGTAGCCTGGTACTTTTCATAAGGATTCATAGGAATCTCTTCGAATTTGCATCCAGCCATTCCATACTTGGACGAAAGACCTTGAGCATACTTATCTTGGGAAATAAAGACTCCACTATTCGTCTGCCTTATTTCCAAACCAAGAAAGTATCTAAGGCCTAAATCAGTCATATCAAACATTTGCTTCATTCCTGTCTTGAATTCTTCAACAAGCTTTTCATTAGAACTTGTACATATGATATCATCCACATATAGGAAGAAATAGATGATATCACATGTACTTTGTTTAACATAAAGAGTAGGTTCATTCAAGCTTTTCACATAACCATTAGAATTAAAATACCCATCAATTTTTGCATGCCAAGTTCTGGGAGCCTGCTTCAATCCATAAAGAGCTTTATGCAACTTGTACACCTTCTCTTCTTTTCCACTGACTTGAAATCCTTCAGGTTGTTCAACATAATCTCCTCTTCTAGTTCACCATTTAGAAAAGTTGATTTGACATCTAACTGATGCAGAAACCATCCCCTATGAGCAGCAATTGAGATGACAATTCTGATGGTTTCAAACCTTACAACTGGTGCATAGGTCTCTTCATAGTGTATTCCATACTTCTGTGAGTACCCTTTGGCAACAAGCCTTGCCTTATGCCATACAATCTTGCCATCTAGACCAATCTTAGTTTTGAAAAGCCATTTGAGACCAACAACATTTTTGCCTTGTGGAAAAGACAACAATTGCCAAGTATTGTTTTTGTTAATTGCATCAATCTCCTCTTACATAGCTTCTTACAACTCTCTTTTTTGCACTTCTCCATCAAAGCTCAAAGGATCTATAATATTAAGAGAAAATTGACAGTTTAAATAGTTAGTAGGTACTTCTTGAGTACTTGCATACAGTTCTGCCACAGACCTAACCCTTTGAGGGCCAGATGAACTTGAGCCAAGACTGCTATCTGTCTGTGATTGATTTGAACTTCATTGAGGAGTTGAAACACTAAGTGATGACGTGCTTTTAATATTAGACGAAAGCTCAGCATCATGATGTTTATTAGCAACCATCTCTGCAGGGAAAGGATCTGAATACATCCTCTCATAAATCTGTTTGTCAGATTTATGCACATCTTCCCAATTCCAAGATCCTTATTCAATGATAGTAGTATCTCCAAATCTTCTTGTCTTAAAATTTTTAGTGGCTAGATTGAACAACCTGAATCCTATGCCATTTGCTGAATATCCAATGAAGATCATCTTTTTGGACTTGTCATCTAACTTTCTTCTTCCATGTACAAGGACATGTCCATAGGCTAAACAACCAAAAACTTTAAGATTAGTGACATCAGTTTTTAAGTTAAACCATATCTGATATGGTGTTTTGCCTTGTACAGTTGAGGTAGGCTATCTGTTTATGACGTATACAGCTGTTGCCACTGCCTCAGCCCATAGATTATTAGGCAATCTTCTTTCTCTCAACATGCTATGAGTCATGCCCATCATAGTTCTATTTTTTCTTTCCACCACACCATTGTGCTGAGGAGTATATGGTTCACTTAGTTCTCTCCTGATTCCATGCATTTTACAGAAGGTGTTGAATTTTTTGGAGCAGAATTCACTACCTCTATCTGTCCTCAACACTTTGGTTGAACTATCACTTTGTTTCACAACTAATGCCTTAAATGCTTTAAATCTCTCAAAGGCATCTGATTTCTTGCTAATAAAGTATACCCAACACAGGCTTGAGACATCATCAATAAGTAAAAAATAATATAAACTATGTCCTAGACTTGGTACCTGCATTGGGCCATATAAGTCTGCATGAACAAGTTCCGGCTTCTTGGTTGCTATCAAGGATGTGGACTTGAATGGAAGTCTAATCTGCTTCCCAAGAATGCACCCCTCACAAACACTGGATCCTTTGATTTGTGGCATTCCAATCACCATATCTTTCTCATACAACAGTTTCAAGTTCTCCCAATTCAAGTGGCCATATCTCTTGTGCCAAAGATCAATGGTTGAACTCTTAATAGGAGTACTTAACTCAGTTTTTGAGGCATCAAGAATGAACATATTATTATTAGAAACAGGAATTCTCATAAGTTCTTTACCTTGGCTCTTAATTATGCAACTGCCATCCTAAAAGTATAGGCAGTATCCTTTTCTCATCAACTGACCTACACTTAGAAGATTGTACTCCAAAGTTGGAGCATAATAAACATCACTAAATAGTTTATATGATGTAGGGCCTGTGTTGATGCGAACCACTCCTTTGTCTTCAACACCTAGAGCCTTCTAGTTACCCAATTGTACTTCAAGATTGAAAGTTTCATCTAGTTCAACAAAGCTAATCTTAGAACTAGGGATGAGCATATGGTCCCGAATACCGATACCGAACCGAAAAAATACCGATCCTGTACTGAACAGATACCAAACCGAGGGCGTTCGGGTTCGGTATCGGGACCCTTTTTTTTTGAAATTTTGCAGTAGGGATGGACCGGTTTAACTTTCTCTCCCAAAAATCTTGTTTGAATCAAAAAGAAGATTTTTTCTATATATTATACACAACACAGGGTTTTTTTTTTTTTTTTTTGTTAAATAATCATTTAAAATTTATCATCTCCAGCCATGTTACCAACTGATGAAAACGTGTTTTGTCAAAAGCTTTTGTGAAGATATCTGCCTTTTGATCAGCAGTATCTATTGGCAACACCTGTATATATCCTTTGTCGTGAGCATCGCGAATGGAGTGAATCCGAATTTCAATATGTTTGGTTTTAGAATGATCTATTGGATTCTTCACGATGTCAAGACAAGCATCATTATCAATGAAAATAGGTGTGTGCATGACATTCAAACCGTAGTCCAAAAGCTGATTTTGGATCCATAACACCTGACAACAACAACTGGATGCTGCTGTGTATTCAGCTTGAGTAGTGGAGATGGACACTGTGGTCTGCTTCTTGCTCTGCCAAGACACCAGCCTATTACCCAGAAATTGACAACCACCAGAGACAGATTTTCTGTTAATCCTGCAACCTGCATGATCACTATCAGGGTAAGCGATTAAATCAAAATTATCACTCTTAGGATACCATAAACCAAGTTTCGGTGTCCCTTTGAGGTAGCGGAAGACTCTTTTTACTGCAGTTTCATGCGATTGCTTGGGATTTGACTGAAAGCGTGCGCAGCATCCAACTGCCCACATAATATCTGGTCTGCTGGCTGTAACATACATCAGTGAGCCAATCATTGATCGATATGTGTGAGGATTCACTGAAAGGCCTTGAAGATCTGGTACAAGTGTTGTTTGGGCCGCAAAAGGAGTGTTGGACGGCTTGCAATCAGTCATGTTGTATTTTGCCAGGATGTCTCTTGTGTATTTGGCTTGATGGATGAGAATTCCGTCCTCTTTCTGCTGAACTTCCAGGCCTAAGAAAAATGATAATTCTCCCATCATGCTCATTTCAAAGTGAGACTTCATAATGCTTTCGAATTCCCTGCACAAATTTTCATCAGTGGAACCAAAGATAATATCGTCAACATATATTTGAACAAGAATAGAGTGTTTGTTGACTTCTTTGGCGAACAGAGTCATGTCGATCTTCCCTTTGGTGTATCCATTTTGCAGCAAATACGAGGATAAGGTCTCATACCAAGCTCGAGGAGCTTGATGATGTCCATAGAGAGTCTTATCCAATTTGTAGTATTTGTTGGGATGATGAGGGTCTTCAAAGCCCGGCGGTTGACAGACGTAGACTTCTTCCTTGATTTTCCCGTACAAGAATGTACTCTTCACATCCATTTGAAAGACTTTGAAGTTCTTGTATGAGGCGTACGCCAAGAAGATACGGATGGCTTCAAGTCGAGCAACTGGAGCGAATACTTCCTCATAATCAATACCTTCCTGCTGACGAAAACCCTGAACCACCAGACGGGCTTTGTTCTTGATCACCACACCGCGTTCATCCATTTTGCTGCGAAAAACCCATCTAGTTCCGATAGGATACTTCCCCTCAGGTAGATCCACTAGCTCCCAAACCTTGAGTTTTCTAAACTGAGACAGCTCTTCCTGCATGGCTTCTACCCATCTTGCATCTCTGACTGCATCTTCAATGCTGAAAGGTACTGTCTGAGATAAGAATGCTGAGAGTGCAATATTGAGCTTATCTGCCTGATTTCTAGTAAGAACACCCTTAGAGATTGGTCCGATGATGTTCTCAACGGGATGATTCTTAGATGATTTAAATCCCATGTTCGGCTCTTCTTGAACTTGGGGAGGCAGATTTGAAAGGTGATCTACAGGGATTGATGAGCTGGATGGATCATTTACAGACTGTTGTGCTGAAGATGTTTCTTCTAAAATTGGAGTACTTTCAGGAGATTGTGTAGTTTCAACAATTGCATCACCATTTGTGGATTGAAGATGAACAATTGGATCAGCTACTAATGGAGAGAATCGGGTGGTGAATGGTGCAACATCGTCTTCAGAAGAGTAAAGAGTATCTTCGAGAGGAGAAGGAGCGGCTGCTTGATTGTCAGATGTTTGTTCTTCAATGATACTGAAATTGTTGAAAACAACATCCACGTCAAAGAACCAGTCAGGACCGGCTCCTGTGTTAGTGGAGTTGGATTCCTGCCAATCAACATAGAAAGATTCGAAAACCATCTTGGTGCGTTTGTTGTATACTCTATAAGCCTTTTGACTTGAAGAGTATCCAACAAAGAAGCACTCATCTCCAACTACATCGAACTTCATTATGTTCTCATAGTTGTTTAGAAGAGTACATGAGCATCCGAACGGCCTGAAGTAATCAATCAGAGGTTTTCTTTTTCTTTTTTTTTTTGAATCAATAAAAACCAACTAGATGATTTGTATAAGATAAATACAATAAAGCCCTTCAAAATCTCTAGCATGTGTGTTCATCCAAAACCCTAATCTAGCATTCTATTTATAGCCCAACCATACTTAGGCTAATTACACTTATGTCCCTAGGGTTAACAAAATACTAAAACACTCACTAAAGTAATAAATATATTGTCTAAACAAAATATATTTATTATCCATAGCACATTTCTTGATCATAACTTGAGCTTCACTCGTCGATCTATTATCCGGATTTATCGACTCGCCTTACGTGTTGACTGTGAGCCGTTTGACTTTGACTTTTGTTGACCGAACAATTACTTGTTGACTTTGACTTTGTTGATAACATTAGACTATCAATTTTAGACCCAACATCTAGTCTATAACCTTAGGATTTTAACCAGTACTTGCTTCTCTTACTTGCAACTCTACCTGTTTCTATTCTCTATCTTCATCCTATTTCATATCCCTACTTTAACCCCACAATTTGCACTGCTACATAATCTCCTTACTATAAAATAAACTCCTTATCAACCATGTTCACATCCACTATCTCTCGCAACCTTGATTCTGCTTCGAGATTTTTCATCATCCTCTCAAGAACTAAATTCATATCCTTCACCTTCTCAAACATGAGCTAGTTACCCATGATAACCAAACTATTGAAACTTGATTGTGTGTTGCATCAAACTTAATCCTTAGTTATAAATGAGGATTCGATTATCTACCATATTTGAACATTTGATACTAGAACTATATGCTATAGACACACCTAGGGTATGTTTGGCAAAACTAGCTGGAGGCTGGTAGCTGAAAGCTGCAAGCTGGTAGCTACAAGCTGGTAGCTGGAAGCTTTTTAAATATATTTTGGTGTTTGGCAGAGTAGCTGGAGCTTTTAATAAAATGTATAAAATGACCAAAATGGTCATAATTAAAAGATTGTAAAGAAGGTTTTTATTTTATTTTTAAAATAGAATGGGTATTTGTGTCATTTACTAACTAAAAGCTTGTAGCTAGTAGAGCTTTTTCTTAAAAGCTACTACTAGTAGCTTTTCACTTTAGAGCTTTTTCTCTAACCTAAAAGCTTCTAGCCCCTTCAACCAAACAAGGCTTTTTATTAAGTAGGAGCTTTTTCTTAAAAGCTTGAAGCTTGAAGCTCTTAAAAGCTCTTAAAAGCTCATTGCGAAACATACCCCTAGAGTCATTAACCTTGTCTAGGGCCACTCTATTGCAACTCGCATGCTATACTTGATACTTGATTGCTTACATGTACATATTATTAATTTGCAATTTATGTGTGTAATAATTGGTACACTTAATTAAACAACTGATAGAGGATGAAGTACTTGCTCAACAGCTAGTTGAGTACCAAATAACCTACTCAATGATTGGTAGAGGTCATCATGCCTGCTCAACAGTCGGTAGAGGCCCTACAACCTGCTCAACGACTGGTAAAAGTCTTTTTCCTGCTCAACAGTTGGACTTGTTTTTTGATACATTGTATACGATTCAATCACAAGGTTATTTTGCATTACTTACATGTGTGTTTAGAGTCATAGAAGGACACAAAACCCTAATGTAAGGTAAATTGGTGATTGCGGTCCGGAACGTAATCATGAATTTACAGGTATGTTAAGGTGGTGTGAAGTTTTAATAAGGTTTTGGTAGTTCATTTGGTTTTCATATAGTCAATCAACTCATGCATTTCTTTTAGGATTCCTAAAACTTAAGTTTAGTGTTTTGCTAGATTCTTATTCTCCTTGCTAGTTCCGACGAACCTAATCCAACATTTAAACTCACACATTTCAAACCTCTTACCCAAATTATTCAAAACAGTACAATCATTAACATTGATCAAGCCGCCTGTTTAGATTATAGCGCTATAGGTCTGACAAACCCATCCCCCCGCATAAATTCAGGGATGATCGATAACAGTTACACTTTTACTAACTTGCGAGTTAGGTCTCAGTCGACACAAGGTTTGATTGTACAAAAGACACATTGTTACATGTCAGACTCATATTCTATCATTATACTTCAACTATGATTACTATACAACATATTGTTTTCAACTATATACAAAACCTATGTGCTCTCACCAACTATTTATAGTTGACCCCCCATCTTTCCAACTTAACATGTTTCAGGTTTATTTGCTATTGGAAGTTGTACAAGTCTTGGAACACATAGGAGCTTTGGACCTAGTTTATAATAATCAACTTTTGTAATCTTTAATTGTAAGATGAATTGTAAATTGTTTAATATTATTCAACTTTCATTTAGTACCATGAGCTATTGAACAATCATTCTTACGTGACACCTCGATGTTTCCGCCATCGGTTGGGGTGTTACAATAATGCCATTGACCACAAACTTGATGAGCTGTCAAGAAAGGTAGAAGATAATAGAAGACAACTTGCACATCTATTTGGTGTAACTCCTCCACCTCCTTGGTTTCCAGAAGTGGATGAAGCCAAAAATGGGGAGAAGTCTAAGGAACCAAAGGTGTCACTTGAAGCTAGTGAAAAGGCAAGAGATGCACAACTTCTAAGGGATGCCCAAAAGCAAAAAGAACAACAAGAAAGGCTCCTTAAAGAAGCAGCTAAAAAAAGTCCCAAGGCTTAATTGAAGAAACTGCTGAAGTCCAAGAAGGAAGTACTGAAGACAATCCTTTAGTAGTTGATAGCCTGATCAACCCTTTAGCAGTTAACACTTCAACATTTAAGAAGAACAGCTTTCTAAGGCAACTGAACCCATTCCAGCTCAAATTCCAAGGCCTGCACCCACTACAACAACTGTCTTAAGTCATGCTCTCATATCGATGTCCAAAGAACTTTTGGAGAAGATCTTAAGGGCAGCACAGAAGAAGGCTAAGGAAGATAAGAGTTGGAACATCCTAGAAGAAAGGGATGACTTGAGCTACAATGAAAAACTAGAGAAGTATGAAGAAAAATTGGGTGAGTTAGAAGAATTAGAAAGAGTTGCTGAAGAAGATAAGAGACAACAATTGATGACCTTCATCACCAAAAACAGCAAAACCAAGAAATACTTACTCAAAGGGCTCTCTATGGATGAACTGACACATAGAGCTCAGCTTGTATCTCACAGGCTAGCTACTGAGAAAGACAGAAAGGAAAAAAGAGCTGAGATTATAGAAGACTTGGTAGCTAATGGATTTGGTTCAAAAGCTTCAGTGTCAAAATGGAGAGAAGATACATTGTATGAGACTTACAAGAAATTCAAGGCTGATAGAGCTGCAAATCCAGAGAAGTTCAAAACTTTTGAAGTTTAACAAACTTCAGTAGTTAGAACTTCTGGTGCAAAACAATCATCATCAAAGCCTGCTACCAAGAAGAAGCCAGAGGAGACCATAAGGACAGATTTCAAGATGGTATTGCTTGAAGGCAATACCGTTGTACAAGGAGACTTTGTGGTTGAAGAGAAACCTCTGCTAACAAAATTCAGGGATCCTTCTACATTTGCTTACCAACTACAACAGACCATAACGGACAAAAAGCACACTAAGGTAATTACTGAACATCATCTCCCTACATTTAATATACCTGATGTTGTGCATGATGAAGAAGGAAGAGAATCCCACCTGTGGGTCACAGAAATAGAAAACATCCCACAATCAGGATCAACCTAGGACACTAGCATGGTCCCCTACACTTTAGACTTTGACCAATCTAAAGTGAACATAGTGAAATGGTCATTCACTGATTCAAACTTAATGATGATCACAAGAAGAGATCGTTCAAGTAAGGTCTTTAAATCTATAAGTGAACTAAAGAATCTATCTACAAAAGACCTGATCACCATCCAACATCTTGAACTAGAACAAGGATCTCTTACTGATCAACAACTACATCAACTCAAGACTTCCATGATCAGTGAAATTTGGAAGATGCTTGATGGCAGAATGAGAGAATAAAGGATTAGATAAGGTTTTGGCTTCATCAATCTAGGGGGGAGATTGTAAGGACATAAAGGATTGAAGAAACCACTTTTGGAAACCTTAGTCAAATTCCTGTTTCTGTAAATAAAGCTAAGTATAGGAACTGCTGAAGAAGATGATTGAAAGTACTGAAGAATAAGACAACAAGTACTGAAGAGTAATGATCAGAAGTTCTGAAGTCTAACCAGACAAGTCAACTGAAGAACTACTGAAGACAAACTTCTCATTAGTAGTTTGTCACTCATCAGTTGTTTTGATAGAAGCTTCCCACCGCCCTTGGACTTCAGTAGTTTAGTATTATATATTACTTTATTACTTTTGTTAAAGTCTTTTGCAAGTTCCAATACTACAGCCTGTTGTAGTATTTTTTTAGTATTATCTTTTATTCAACGTGTATGTATTTGCTGGTCTATAAATAGATGGGTTAATCACACTATTTTAGATATCGATTTTTACTGAAATCCTTCAAAGACTTTTTAATAGAACTACCATTTCACATTTGAGAATCTTTCACAACACTTATTGTTATATGCATTGAATTGTTTAGATTCTCATTAACTGCTTTAGTTCATTAAATCCAGGAGGAGTAATAACTTCTGTTGAAAGTGAAACTTTAACTTGAAAACTGAAGTTGCAGAGAACAAATGGACATGAAGGACAGATGATGGAGAGCATGGTTGGAGAAGGGTATGGAGACTTTCCTCAATTTCAATCAACATGGTCTCCTTGAACGCCATGAAATAGTTAACTCTATAAATCTATATATGCATGCTCAAATATAACTTTATACATAAACTATATTTGTTCTAAGACTTTTAAGGTATTTGTTGATCTATTTAATGTTCTTGTTAAAGGTTGTATGAAGCGTGGTTCACAATATTATTTTCCTTTCGGCAATTGTATATTGTTTATGTTCTAATTCTAATTAATAAAATAAATTAAACACTAGCATAAAGAGAAAACAAAAACTTAACTATGTGTTAATTACTTATGTTATTTGTGTTAAGAAATAAGAAATCGCCATAAATTCACGCTCACGCTAATGAATCAACCCGAATCTTTATTTTCTATACTATATTGTAAAGCATCAGTGAAGGATACCCGCAAAATTTAAGTAAATACAACCTTTATTGCTTATAGTACAATGCTTATTGAAGTCATTTAGGGGGTAAAATTCTCTTTCTACCTAAATATTAAATTGTTGAAGAAATTAGTTTAAACATAATTATAAAATTGATGAAAAAATTAACAATAATGTGGTGACTATTTACATTCATTACCTCCATGTCTTTCATAACTCGGTATTTATATTATTTACACATGTTGGTTATAAATGCAAAGAATATATGGTGGTTAAATCTTGGGTAACAACCCATTTTTCACAAATAGGTTAAATAGATATTTATTTAAAAACTAAAAACCACTTAACTTGTTTGTTTAATTAAAAGTTACTCATAAAGTTTTATAAAACATATAAAACCAATATTACCGGTAATGACAATATAATATTTACCGGTAATGACAACATGACATAATTTTTTGTTGTGTTCTCAACTAAGTTTAGTAGTTGTTACCTAAATTAATAGTTTGTTTATATTTATTTTCTACAAGTCCAAGAGCCATCTTAAAAATAAAATCCATTAACAATATATTTACTAGATCTAGCACGCCTTTAAAATCAAATACTACACAATATATCATGAGAGGATCGATAAACTAACAATAACATGTATCGCGCTACAAATTGTCTCTCCGCAGCAACGCGCGAGGCTCCCCACTAGTTATCTTATTAAGGAGGAGTGATGGCCAACATAGTCATTTTCATTTCGGTACAACTTAAGAAGCAACACGTACAACATATTTAACCAACAAACTTAAGAGTATTTTGGAGATGATAGTGACAATAAAGACACTTTAAAGGGTAATATAGACATTTCACCACCCTCCTCCTCTACATTATGAAAATGTTGTTCCCATCTTGCCCTCTCCTCCCCTTTCATCTTCTCATCCCCAGTTTCATCCTTCAATATCGAGATTATCAATCACCATTCAATGCCCCTATCCTCCTTTCACCTTCCCTCCACATTTCACATTCTTCAACTTACGCTATTTAATTCATCTGTTTCATAGAGACCTAATGATAAAGGCCATATTAGATGTCATAAGAGTCTTTCCTCGACGCCTAAAGCCCTCCTCCTTTGCAATATGAAAATGTATTCCATATTTACCCCCTGTCTTTTCTGCATCCCCTCACTGCCTTCATCAATTGCAGGTTTTAATTCCTGATATAATATGAAGATTGAAGCGTTGTGCATTTTAGATTTTGAATAGGTAATGGTAGTTCAGATAATTTATCTACTCAAACTATTAAGTTGATCCTTGTTTGCATTTTTTGTTTGTGGATAGCAAGGTTGAAGGTTTCGAATAACATTTAGAATTGTCTTCTTCCACATCAATTGTAGGTTTTAATTACTAATCAAATTGGCCTGCTATTCTTCCTCATTTTACCAAATTTGATTTAAGCTTTATGATTTGTACTTTGTGTTATATGCTATTGTCTTCTTCTCCTCTACATAGCTCAAAATTGGAGATTTCGCTTTGTTCTTTTTGTAATTTGTGGTGAGCGGTTGTTTGAACCCCACGTGACGGCGGCAAGGTTTGTTGATGACAGTTTTGGCTTCGTCTTCTAGTTCACCGAAGATTTGTTTTAATTCAACTTGCAAACAGGATATAAAGGTTCCTAGACAAGGCTGGCTAGCAACACGGGAGATTTCTCCGACCTCTGCGATCGATGCACGTATGTAACTAACTTCTCTACTATGTGATTCTGTTTTGTTGTTGTTGATAGAATTCTACTGATTTTTTGTTTGTTGGATAATTTAATGTTATTTCTTTCTGTTTGCTAATGTTGTTGCTTGTATTGTGAGTAACTTTTGAATGATTTTAAAGTGATTTGATGTGAAAGTTAGGTTTTGGAAAGGGTCTGTCTATTGTCACCCCCCCCCCCACTTCTATTTCAACTCCCATACGAAGCGTCTCGCTTTGGCCAAAGCGAGGCGCTTCAGTCACATCAAGACCAACCTCAGTACGAGGTTGCATGGGAGTTTGAAAAAAGGGGGCCAAGCGCCTCGCTTTGGCCAAAGCGAGGCGCTTGGAAACAAGGGGGATGAACCTGGACATACTGATTTTTTTGGTTTGTTTTGAAGTGTTTTTTTTTTTTTACTTTTTGTTGGGAGTATTTTGGTTTTGGGTTTTTTTTTGGATTTTTTTTGTAACATCGCAAAATTTTCCCCAAAATTTTAATACATAAAAAGCCCTTATATATATATATTTTATTTTTTTATTACACCTTTATCATTAATATTATACAAATGTGCCTAAGTCTTTATTTATCCTAACTCACAACTTATATACATACATAAATGTATATAAATAATAATAATAATATGATTCTAAATTCTTTTTTTTTCACATACAAGATTTTTTTTTTTTTTTAAATAAAGCCTTGAGTCAAATAGTCAAAGTCCTAGTCAAAGTCTTAGTCAAACAGTCAAAGTCTTAGTCAAATAGTCAATTCTTCATAAAACCTTACTTTATGGTGTTGACCAATTTTAATGGCTAATTGACTCCAAAACTAGTATAAAAACCCACCTATGACCCATTATACTTTGCACCTCTAAATCGATTGTTTCAATCCGATTAAACTTTCCCTCATACCTTTCTTCTATAGTCTATTACTTCTACAATTGAAGCTTTGATTATAAGCTCTTGTAATTGGGGAATTGGAAGCTTGATATTCTTTCTTTTTCGTTTTCTTCAATTTGGACTAGCTACGTTGTTGAGTCTTTGGGATTCGCCTCGCATACATTCACAACACATTATTCTATTTTTTTTACGAGACATAACATTTTGCTAAGGTGAGTTTTACATAGCCCCTTTTCTATTTATCACCATTTTTGGGGTGAAACATGTTACAACATTATTTATGCAATTCAATCATCAAGGTGTCTATGTGTATTTCTATGTTGCATTATGTCTTGAATATGACTAGGGTAAGCACAATTCTAGCATAAACATTCATCAGCCAAACGGTATACATTGATAGATCTATTGGACTGACAATCCCACCCGGATACGTGCCTCCTACAAAGGTTGCGTGGGTGTTTGTTACTGCAATATAAACGAGTGAACCATGAGCGTATGGGATGTACCACAATACAACAGTCACAAGGTTGATTATGCACTCGATTTACTTCTAGTATGTTTTCGCATATGAACTAGATTGCCATGACACATGAATTGCACAACAATTTTATTCGATTATCAAAACCTATGTAATTCTCACCAACTTTTGTTGACCCAAAACATTTTCAACTTAACATGTTTCAGGTTCTACTTGCTTGAAGATTTGAATTGATGCTTGAAGATGTTTGCATAGTTTTATTCAATTTGATGTACAAATTCTTAGAACAATTGTATGTAACTTATTTAAATCATTTATTGAAACTTATTAATTACCATGAGCTACTGAACAATCATCAATACGTGACATCCCGATGTTTCCGCCATCGGTTGGGGTGTTACAGATTGGTATCAGAGCCATGGTTATAGGGAATTAGGTTATTAGAAAAATAATCTAGTCTATAACCATAGGATTTAACCAGTACATGCTTCTTTTACTTGCTATTCTCTATCTCCCTCCTACTTCTTATCCCTACTTTCATCCTTATAAGAAGGCTGCTCTCCATCAGTGAATCTACTCTTAGACTAATAGGATAAAATCCTCAGGTTTAACCTGAACCCCCTTGAGATCTCATCGAAGTTCTAGATTTTAATAACGAACACGTGCAATCTGGAAGGGTGAACGCCTGTATTCTGAGTCTTCTGTCTAGGCTGGCATTGCGCATATATCCCAATCAGACGAGGGACCCGGATGCTACCTGGGAATTCTCGGGATGAGTGTTCACTTATATTCTAAAGCATGTCTTCATATGTTATTAAAATCTGGAATCTTTGATAAGTCAACGTTTTCGTTTATTCGTTTTAATTAATGAATAAATGATTACATTCCTTATATCACCTCATTCATTTCATGCCACATTGAACCTTCATTGTGTCCCTTACAGATCATGTCTCCACGTCGCAGCACTCGCAATAACAGTGGTGGAAACCAAGAGGAAAGTAACAACAACAACAAAAAAAACAACAAAGGTGTTGATGCCCAACTGGCTTTGATTATTTCCCAACAAATGGCACAATAAATCACAACTCTGGTTTCTAACTTGTTGGCTCAAGTCATCCAAATGAATGGGAACGGCCATGGAAATGGCGTTGGAAATCACGAAAAAAACAGGACCTTAGGCAAGAAAACAAGTATTGTGGCCGCGGTAACTATCGAGAACCAGAAGCGCAAGACCAGGGATCCTAATGTAAACCTCACTACACAAGCTTCTAACAAGAAACCCTATACAAAAAACTTTCCATTGTGTAACACATGCAATCGACATCACCCCACTGTTTCAATGTATCGCCTGTGCACCAATTGTGGTAGGTATGGCCATCTGGTCAACACATGTCGTGAGACCCCAAACCCTAATACCAACCAACCAACCAACCCTGCTCAGGTTGCTAATCTTGATCGTCCTGGTAAATACAACTATGGTCAATGCTATGAATGTGGAAACCCAAATCATTTCCGTAACTGATGCCCTAAACTAAATCGAGATTGTAACACCCCAAAAATGTTAACTAATAATAGTATGGTGGAAATTATATATAATTATATACCTATGTGTATAAGTATGAGTGTGTATGTATGCGTGTATATATATGTATGTAGATGTTGTACCCCTAGTTGTAAGTAGTGCATTGGTAATTGTACATTTGACAAACATAAAATTTACCAAGTTAGTCACTTGGGTAAATTGGTAGAATTTAACTAATAAAGAGGGAGGGGTCAAATGGGAAATGACACACACTTGAGGGATGGTTTGGGGGAAAGACTAAAAGAGATAAGGTTAGGAGGGATTAAAAGAAAAAAAAAAAAAGAGAAAGAAAGAAAAAGGAAAAGAATAGAGAACGCAGAGAGAGGGAGGGAGGAGAAAAAGAGGAAGCTTCACCTCATCCATCCATAGCTGGAAATTAGAGCAAGGAATCATCCCCAATCCCTGCATGTTTATGAATTCATAACCATCTAGTGGCCCTAATACTATTGGTAAGTTGTAGAACTAGTAATTGTAAGGTTTGAAAGTAGTATGGTGGGTTTCATGATTTTGTTGTGATAATTACTTCTTGTGGTTATGAAAGTATGCTTGTATGTGTAGTAGTGTGAAATTGAAGAGATTGTATGTTAATTGCTTGTAATAGGGTTGAATTGAGAATGTGTTAAGTGGGTATTGGAATGAAGGTTTCTGTTGACTTTTTAAAAGTCAAACAGGACCTTAATCTCATAAGAACTCAATTGATTATGCTTATTGTTAAGAAATTCATGAAGATTGTGAGTATAAGTATAGAATTGGGAATGTTGTGTCATGGGATGGTATAACCACTTGAATGTAGGAATATGCACACCAATTGTATGATGAAATGTCTAATAACTTAGAATAGGTGAAATTGTGGGAAAATACATGATAACTATGATGGTAGATGTTGTAGCTATGTGGATATGATAGTTTATCTACCTTGTACCAAGAATGGTAAAGGTAAAGTGCAAAAAGCTAAAGTATGAATTCCTTCGCTATGTAGGTGTGAAGGTGGAAGGTACAAGCGGTTACAAGGAGCAAGGTGCGCACGATAAAGGTAAGTTGGTTACTACCAACTACGTAGTCTAATGAGTATGTTAGTCATAGTTGTATGTATGCATTTTGTGATTGGATTTGGTAGAATGGAAGTAACATGAAGTATCCTTGTGGCTACACAAGGGTATAAATTGGTAGAATGGTTTAAATGGTGGAAGCACCCTTAACGGGTCAAAATAGTAGGAACACCCTCGATGGGTCAATATGGTGGAAGTACCCTTAACGGGTCAAAATAGTAGTAACACCCTTAACGGGTCAAAATGGTGGGAACACCCTTAACGGGTCAAAATGGTAGGAATACCCTTAACGGGTCAAAATGGTAGAAGTAAGGATTTCATTATGGATCCATGGACTTCTTAGATCCCTTGGACAAGACGATCATATGGTTTATAACCTACTAAACGTTTGCCTTGTTGATTTGTAATAGGTAAAGCACATGAATGAAGATCAAGTCTCAAGCAAGGATGGGTTATGCACGCTCGCGTTCTTTTGGGTTGGGTACCATGGTTATATTAGGATCTTTGAGTCTTTTAAACAAGTTGTTAATGTTTTGTAGATGGTTTTGGATATGGGTCAAAGATTCGCATGGTAGCTAACTTAGGCTTGTCTTTTGTAAACTTAACTATTGTCGCCAAGGTTGTTGGCACGTTGTTGGACATGAAGTTTTGGATATATAAATATGTATATAATGGATGTTTAAATATTGTCTATAAGCTTTCAAAAAAAAAAAAAAAAACGAGTCCTTACAAGTTGGTATCAGAGCCAAGGTTTGAGCGAATCAAGTATAATAGGTACTTGAACTCAAACCGGAAGCTCGTAGGGGCGTGCATTCGATCCGAGACTTGATCAAGGTATGTGCGGGATAATGGGTGGGAGAGTTACCAAATGAGAAGCGGGAATGTCGGGAATTGCGGGTAAGGATGGCAGGGAAGATATGGCGTTGAAACGGGAAAAACTTGGAGCAAACCTGCAGTTAGCGTACCCTACGCCAGTTTTGGCGTAGGATACGCCAAACCCAGATTGCCTACGCCAAGGCCCTCTGCCCTACGCCAACTTGCCCCCTCCTGCCTACGCTAGTGGCGTAGGATACGCCATTTTTGGCGTACCCTACGCCAAACCCCCTGTCAGCATTGGATGCTGATTTTTCAGCTTGTTACGCTCCCGTACCTTGCCCGAGCAACTCCAGACCTTGTTTATAGACGCAATTATACACATGGGATTGCGAATCCGTGTATACATGTAGTAGGGAATGTGGAAGCCCAAATATTGGGAGTAGAAAAATTTACTTTCGTAGAAAGAATGAATGATGATTGAAATACCGTGATATGGTATACATGTTAAATGGTTGTTATGTTTCAGAAACATGGCGGACGAAGGTGATAACGTGGTGGGGGAACGTACCCAACATGGTGAAGTGAAGGAGATGGTAGCAATCGAAGTGGGGGAGGCTATAAAAGTAAACCTCCCCAAGATAATAGAAGAGGTGGAGAGTAACATCATGGGGATAGTGGAAGGTATGTTGACAAGCAAGTTCGATGAATTGAAGAAATTGATTGAAGAGGGGTCATCCGGCTCCAAGAATGTTAAGAGATGTACATACCGAAACTTCATGTCATGCAACCCCACCGTGTTTAAGGGAGAAATAGATCCACTCGAATGTCTAAGGTGGATCTCGGATATGGAGGGGGTGTTTGCACGAAGTCATTGTGAAGGCGAAGATGAAGTAATGTTTGCCACGGGGCAATTGCGACTCCGCGCGAAGGATTGGTGGGATAGTTATAGTAAGGAAGTGGGGCAAGAACGAGTAAGAACCATGACATGGGCTGAGTTTAAAGAGCCCTTCCTGAAGCATCATTGTCCTCAGACTGCAATCGATCGCATTCAGGAAGAGTTTCTACACCTCCGCCAGAAGAATGAAACCATTGATGAGATCACAAACATATTTCTTGACAAAATGAAGTTTTGTCCAGAATTGGTGGGAACGGAACGAATGAAGATTAACAGGTATCATGCCATGTTAAGGGCAGAATACCGGGAGTTTATCACTGCATCGAAATGCAACACGTTGGGTGAACTCATCGATTGGGCTCGTGAACGAGAAACGGAATTAAAACGACAAGAACAACGGGGTGAGAAGAGGAAGGCCGAAAAGACTTGGGAGTCGCCAAAGAAGGCTAAGGGGCACGAACAAGGCAAGAAGGATCCTAAGAAGGGAGAAACACCGAGTTGTAAAACGTGTGGGAAACCGCATACGGGGGAATGCCGCTTGGGGCAAAAGACGTGCTACAATTGTGGGAAGACGGGACATCCGTTTTACAAATGCCCTAGTCCGGTTCAGTTGTGTTATCATTGTTATGAACCCGGGCACTTCAAGGCGGATTGTCCCAAGCTCAAGAAGGAGGCACCAAAAGAAGGAAAGAAGAATGAAGCTTCAAAGGCTCGTGGAAGAATGTTCCAAATCACCGCCGAAGAAGCAAAGAACCACCCCGAGGTGGTGTCGGGTATGTTACTAGTCAACAATACTCCTATGTATGCGTTGTTTGATACAGGGGCAAGTAGGTCTTTTGTGTCTACCAAAGTGATTTACCACCCCTCCTTTATCATAGAAACGTTGGCAAGCCCATTAGAAGTAGAAATTGCGGATAGTAAAAACTATTTATTACACAACATATGTAGAGATTGTACTCTCACGGTAGAAGGGGAGGATTTTAGGGTAGACTTGGTACCCATGACAATGGGGGAGTTCCAAGTGGTGATAGGCATGGATTGGTTGGCCAAACACCACGCGGAATTCCAATGTAAGAATAAAACCATATACGTTACCTCACCTAGTGGGCGGCGGGTAAGTTTTATAGGGGATAGAAAGGTCGAAGCCAAGTTATGCACCTTGGTGGAGACCATGAAACATGTGCGTAACGGGGGAAGGGCATTCATGGCCTATGTGGTTGATACCACTATCACCACCCCTAAGATTGAAGAAGTACCGATCGTTAGGGAGTTTCGGGATGTATTTCCGGATGATCTTCCGGGGCTTCCTCCCGAACGCGAAGTGGAGTTTAAAATTGAATTGGTGCCCGGGGCTCAACCCGTTGCAAAAACACCATATAGGTTGGCACCCACCGAACTCCGAGAGTTGATGACACAACTTCAAGAGTTACTCGATAAGGGCTTCATTCGCCCGAGTGTGTCCCCGTGGGGAGCCCCTATATTGTTTGTGAAAAAGAAGGATGGGTCGATGCGAATGTGCATAGACTACCGGGAGTTGAATAAATTAACAATAAAGAACCGCTACCCCTTACCCCGTATTGATGATTTATTCGATCAACTTCAAGGGGCGAGTTGGTTCTCAAAGATTGACCTTCGTTCCGGGTACCATCAATTGAAGGTAAGGGAAGAAGATGTGGCCAAAACGGCGTTTAGGACCCGGTATGGGCATTACGAGTTCCTAGTAATGTCCTTCGGATTGACAAATGCTCCGGCCGCGTTCATGGATTTAATGAATCGGGTATGTCGTTCGATGTTGGATCGTTTTGTGATAGTGTTTATAGACGACATTTTGATTTACTCCCGAAGTGAATCAGATCACGCGGACCACTTACGGGAAGTCCTCGAGACGCTTAGAAAGGAAAAGCTTTATGCTAAATTTTCTAAGTGTGCCTTTTGGTTGAGGGAAGTCCAGTTTTTGGGGCACGTAGTGAATGAGAAGGGCATTTCGGTAGACCCTTCGAAAGTGAAGGCGGTGGTGGAATGGGTTTCTCCTAAGAACCCGAGTGAAATTCGAAGTTTTCTGGGCCTAGCCGGTTATTACAGAAGATTCATCCAAGATTTTTCAAAGGTGGCACTACCTTTGACCCGGATGACAAAGAAGAGTGAAAAGTTTGTGTGGGGCGAAGACCAAGAAAGAGCCTTTCGAATGCTAAAAGAGAAGTTGACCAGTTCACCTGTTCTGACCTTGCCTGAAGGGTCGGATGATTTTGTAGTTTACACGGATGCCTCGCATCAAGGGTTGGGGTGTGTTCTGATGCAACGGGGGAAAGTCATCGCCTACGCATCAAGACAACTCAAACCCCATGAATGTAATTACCCAACCCATGATTTGGAATTGGGGGCCGTAGTGTTTGCATTGAAAATCTGGAGGCATTACCTGTATGGGACAAAATGTACCATATATTCCGATCACAAAAGCCTCAAGTATTTCTTCGAACAGAAAGATCTCAACATAAGGCAACGGAGGTGGCTAGAGTTGATCAAGGATTATGATTGTGACATCGTGTACCACCCGGGCAAGGCTAATGTGGTGGCCGATGCTCTAAGTCGGAAGGAATACCCACCCCCGATTCGAGTTAAGGCCTTGGGTGTTGTAATTACACCTACCCTTTTGGGTGAGATACAAAAGGGCCAAGTCGAGGCTTTGCAAGCCAATGACCCAAAGAAGATAAGAATGAAAGGGATGATAGACAAGTTGGAAGAGAATGCGGATGGGATGAAGACCCGATATGGGCGGGTATGGGTCCCTTGGACATGTGAAGTCAAGACTTCACTACTTGACAAAGCCCACAAATCCCGGTTCTCAATCCACCCGGGGGCGACCAAGATGTATCGGGATTTAAAGAAAGACTATTGGTGGCCGGGAATGAAGCGCGACATCGCTAAGTATGTGGAGAAATGTTTGACCTGCTCTCAAGTCAAAGCCGAACACCAAAAGCCTTACGGGAAATTACAATCACTTGAGGTCCCGGTGTGGAAGTGGGAGGAGATCACTATGGATCTCGTGACAAAATTACCAAAGACAAGGAAGGGTTATGATGCGATTTGGGTAGTGGTGGACCGACTCACTAAAAGCGCTCACTTTTTGGCTATCCGGGAGGCCTACACCTCCGAACGGATGGCAGAAATTTATGTGAATGAGATTGTATCCCGGCATGGTGTACCCGTGTCTATTGTGTCGGATCGGGACACTCGATTCACATCCCGGTATTGGAGGAGGTTCCAAGAAGAAATGGGTACGAAGTTGTTGGTTAGTACCGCCTACCACCCCCAAACTGACGGACAAACCGAAAGAACCATTCAAACCCTCATAGATATGTTGAGGGCATGTGTCCTAGACTTTGGGGGAAGTTGGGATGAACACCTACCCTTAGTGGAATTCTCGTATAATAATAGCTATCACAGTAGCATCCAAATGGCACCATTTGAAATGTTATACGGGAGAAAATGTAGAACCCCGGTGTGTTGGGGGGAAGTGGGTCAGCGGGAGTTAGCTCCAAGTGATTTGGTGGCTCTCACTAACGAAAAAATTAGCCTAATACGGGCTAGAATTCAAGCCGCTCAAGACCGACAAAAGGCGTATGCGGATCGTAGAAGACGCCCGATCGAATTTCAAGTGGGAGATTTTGTGTTATTAAAAGTCTCCCCTTGGAAGGGCATTATCAGATTTCGTAAGCGCGGGAAGTTAGGCCCGCGTTATATAGGACCCTTCAAAATTTTGGCACGGGTCGGGCAAGTGGCTTACCGGTTGGAGCTACCGCCATCCTTGAGTGGGATCCATGACACCTTTCATGTGTCCCAGTTACGAAAATGTCTCGCGGATGAAACCGCGTACGTGCCTCTTGAAGACATAGAGGTAGACGACAAGTTGAATTACGTAGAAAAACCGGTGGCTATAAAAGATTTCAAGGTGAAGCGGTTGCGAAATAAGACCATCAACCAAGTTTTGGTTCAATGGCAACATCGGAAGGGTTCGGATCTTACGTGGGAATCCGAGGAAGAAATGCGGAAGCACTATCCTGCTCTATTCGGTACGTATTTAGGTTTCGGGGTCGAAACCTCTTTTAAGGGGGGTAGACTTGTAACACCCCAAAAATGTTAACTAATAATAGTATGGTGGAAATTATATATAATTATATACCTATGTGTATAAGTATGAGTGTGTATGTATGCGTGTATATATATGTATGTAGATGTTGTACCCCTAGTTGTAAGTAGTGCATTGGTAATTGTACATTTGACAAACATAAAATTTACCAAGTTAGTCACTTGGGTAAATTGGTAGAATTTAACTAATAAAGAGGGAGGGGTCAAATGGGAAATGACACACACTTGAGGGATGGTTTGGGGGAAAGACTAAAAGAGATAAGGTTAGGAGGGATTAAAAGAAAAAAAAAAAAGAGAAAGAAAGAAAAAGGAAAAGAATAGAGAACGCAGAGAGAGGGAGGGAGGAGAAAAAGAGGAAGCTTCACCTCATCCATCCATAGCTGGAAATTAGAGCAAGGAATCATCCCCAATCCCTGCATGTTTATGAATTCATAACCATCTAGTGGCCCTAATACTATTGGTAAGTTGTAGAACTAGTAATTGTAAGGTTTGAAAGTAGTATGGTGGGTTTCATGATTTTGTTGTGATAATTACTTCTTGTGGTTATGAAAGTATGCTTGTATGTGTAGTAGTGTGAAATTGAAGAGATTGTATGTTAATTGCTTGTAATAGGGTTGAATTGAGAATGTGTTAAGTGGGTATTGGAATGAAGGTTTCTGTTGACTTTTTAAAAGTCAAACAGGACCTTAATCTCATAAGAACTCAATTGATTATGCTTATTGTTAAGAAATTCATGAAGATTGTGAGTATAAGTATAGAATTGGGAATGTTGTGTCATGGGATGGTATAACCACTTGAATGTAGGAATATGCACACCAATTGTATGATGAAATGTCTAATAACTTAGAATAGGTGAAATTGTGGGAAAATACATGATAACTATGATGGTAGATGTTGTAGCTATGTGGATATGATAGTTTATCTACCTTGTACCAAGAATGGTAAAGGTAAAGTGCAAAAAGCTAAAGTATGAATTCCTTCGCTATGTAGGTGTGAAGGTGGAAGGTACAAGCGGTTACAAGGAGCAAGGTGCGCACGATAAAGGTAAGTTGGTTACTACCAACTACGTAGTCTAATGAGTATGTTAGTCATAGTTGTATGTATGCATTTTGTGATTGGATTTGGTAGAATGGAAGTAACATGAAGTATCCTTGTGGCTACACAAGGGTATAAATTGGTAGAATGGTTTAAATGGTGGAAGCACCCTTAACGGGTCAAAATAGTAGGAACACCCTCGATGGGTCAATATGGTGGAAGTACCCTTAACGGGTCAAAATAGTAGTAACACCCTTAACGGGTCAAAATGGTGGGAACACCCTTAACGGGTCAAAATGGTAGGAATACCCTTAACGGGTCAAAATGGTAGAAGTAAGGATTTCATTATGGATCCATGGACTTCTTAGATCCCTTGGACAAGACGATCATATGGTTTATAACCTACTAAACGTTTGCCTTGTTGATTTGTAATAGGTAAAGCACATGAATGAAGATCAAGTCTCAAGCAAGGATGGGTTATGCACGCTCGCGTTCTTTTGGGTTGGGTACCATGGTTATATTAGGATCTTTGAGTCTTTTAAACAAGTTGTTAATGTTTTGTAGATGGTTTTGGATATGGGTCAAAGATTCGCATGGTAGCTAACTTAGGCTTGTCTTTTGTAAACTTAACTATTGTCGCCAAGGTTGTTGGCACGTTGTTGGACATGAAGTTTTGGATATATAAATATGTATATAATGGATGTTTAAATATTGTCTATAAGCTTTCAAAAAAAAAAAAAAAAACGAGTCCTTACAGAGATCAAGACCCTCCAGCTACTTAACAGCAAACCCCACCATTTTAATGATGTCTACTTTTTAATTCTATGTATTGACACTTTTTGATTCAAGTAATAAATTCAAGTATTATCATAACATCTAAGTGCATGCTTGTTTGAATGTGAACTAATTGCTATATCTATAATCATACTTGCTTACTTGTACAACAATTAGTTGACTACCAAACAACCTACTCAACGATTGGTAGAGGTCATCATGTCTTTCCAACAGTCGGGAGAGGCCCTACAACCTGCTCAACGACTGGTGGAGACTATCGAACCTGCTCAACAATCGGTAGAGTCATAAAAGAACGCAAAACCCTAATGTAAGGTAAATTGATAATTACGGTCCGGAACGTAATCATAAATTTACAGGTACGTTAAGGTAGTGAGAAATTTTATCAAGGTTTTTGGTAGTCGACCAATTGTATACCTGGTGTTTTTCTTTTAACTTCGGGACGAAGTTCCTAAAAGTAGGGGAGACTGTAAAATCGCAAAATTTTCCCCAAAATTTTAATACATAAAAAGCCCTTATATATATATATATATTTTATTTTTTTATTACACCTTTATCATTAATATTATACAAATGTGCCTAAGTCTTTATTTATCCTAACTCACAACTTATATACATACATAAATGTATATAAATAATAATAATAATATGATTCTAAATTCTTTTTTTTTCACATACAAGATTTTTTTTTTTTTAAATAAAGCCTTGAGTCAAATAGTCAAAGTCCTAGTCAAAGTCTTAGTCAAACAGTCAAAGTCTTAGTCAAATAGTCAATTCTTCATAAAACCTTACTTTATGGTGTTGACCAATTTTAATGGCTAATTGACTCCAAAACTAGTATAAAAACCCACCTATGACCCATTATACTTTGCACCTCTAAATCGATTGTTTCAATCCGATTAAACTTTCCCTCATACCTTTCTTCTATAGTCTATTACTTCTACAATTGAAGCTTTGATTATAAGCTCTTGTAATTGGCGAATTGGAAGCTTGATATTCTTTCTTTTTCGTTTTCTTCAATTTGGACTAGCTACGTTGTTGAGTCTTTGGGATTCGCCTCGCATACATTCACAACACATTATTCTATTTTTTTTACGAGACATAACATTTTGCTAAGGTGAGTTTTACATAGCCCCTTTTCTATTTATCACCATTTTTGGGGTGAAACATGTTACAACATTATTTATGCAATTCAATCATCAAGGTGTCTATGTGTATTTCTATGTTGCATTATGTCTTGAACATGACTAGGGTAAGCACAATTCTAGCATAAACATTCATCAGCCAAACGGTATACATTGATAGATCTATTGGACTGACAATCCCACCCGGATACGTGCCTCCTACAAAGGTTGCGTGGGTGTTTGTTACTGCAATATAAACGAGTGAACCATGAGCGTATGGGATGTACCACAATACAACAGTCACAAGGTTGATTATGCACTCGATTTACTTCTAGTATGTTTTCGCATATGAACTAGATTGCCATGACACATGAATTGCACAACAATTTTATTCGATTATCAAAACCTATGTAATTCTCACCAACTTTTGTTGACCCAAAACATTTTCAACTTAACATGTTTCAGGTTCTACTTGCTTGAAGATTTGAATTGATGCTTGAAGATGTTTGCATAGTTTTTATTCAATTTGATGTACAAATTCTTAGAACAATTGTATGTAACTTATTTAAATCATTTATTGAAACTTATTAATTACCATGAGCTACTGAACAATCATCAATACGTGACATCCCGATGTTTCCGCCATCGGTTGGGGTGTTACATTTTTGGTTTGTTTTGAAGTGTTTTTTTTAACTTTTTTATTTATTTAGGTCTTTATCTATTGTAATTTTTTTAAATTTAAAAAAGAATGTAATAACCCTAATCAAACTATAATTAATCAAGTAATCCCAACTTTAACCTATTAATAAAGTGTTCGATTGTCACTGTGACAGGATAAATTATTCATAGAGAAGACCTCGCCAAAGAAAGATTGAACGAATTCATGAATTTTGATACAAATATGGTGGTTGATGGTCAAGGTGGCGTCGTTTTGGTTCATAACATGCAAGTTTTATTTGGTTTGGGATTGAAACGGTTGAGTGATTTTTTAACATTTATAATCAGATATTTACTGTTTGGATCTCATTGGTTTTACAGGCTTGCAATTTTTAATTTGTTGTTAGTTTTATTAGGTCCTGATCCCCACCGGTTTTACCGCTTATTTCACTGTCGTGCCTTCGGGCGGGTGAGTGGTCGGGTTTTCCAAGGAGTTGGTGGCAAAACAGACAACATATTCAACAAAATTAGACCCTGGTTTATAAGGTTCTTCTGCATATAGCCCCGAATACCGAACCAATACCGATCCTGTACCGAACCGAGGGTATTCATTATCGGAATTAGTATTTAGAGGTTATCGGTTTCGGTATTTTCGTACCGATACCGAACCGATACCGTACCGTATGTTTTTCAGTATCTTTATCGGTATTGGGTATTGGGAGTTTTCGAAATCGTAATAATAATAATAACCCTAATAATAATAATAATAACTCTAATAATAATAATAATAATAATAATAATAATAATAAAAATAATAATAATTGTAATAATAATAATAATAATAATAATAATAATCGTAATAATAATAATAATGATGATAATAATAATAATAATAATCGTAATGATAATAATAATGATGATACTAATAATAATAATAATCGTAATAATAATAATAATCGTAAAAATAATAATAATAAATAATAATAATAATAATCATCATAATCGTAATAATAATAATAATAATAATAATAATAATAATAATAATAATAATCATCGTAATAATAACAATAACCATAATAATAATAATAATAATAATAATAATAATAATAATAATAAAAATCGGAATAATAATAATAATTACAATAATCATAATAATCCTAAAATAATAACCCTAATAATAATAATAATAATAATAATAATAATAATAATAATAATCGTAATAATAATAATAATAATAAACCAAGGGGCTCGCTTAGGCCAAAGCGAGCCGCTTTGGTCGTCTTCCCCATCGAACCACCCAACCCGAACTACCCCAATCGAGCCCCAAATCAATAATAACACTAAATAATAACTTACCGATGTGTGTGGGAGGATCCTTGACCAAGAATACGAGCCCGAGCCTTCGTTCGAAACCGGTACGATTTGTGTGTGTGTGTGTGTGTGTTGCAGTGTGTGTGTGTGTGGAGAAGAAGCGCCAAGCGAGGCGGCTCTGACCTCGCTTTGGCTTTTAAAGCCAAAACGAAGCATCTCGCTTAGGCCAAAGCAAGGTGCTTCGAATACCAAAAGTCACCTTCAGGCGCCTCGCTTTGGCCAAAGCGAGGTGCTTCAGGGTATTTAAAAAAAAATTATGTTTTAATTCATTTTAAATGGTTTTGGTCGATTAAATTTTTTTTTAATTCATTTCTAATTCTTTAATGTTGTATTAAATCCAAAAAAAAATTCGTTCGTTGCGTTTCGGTTCGTTTCTTGCGCATTTGTAGTTTTCGATAGAAACATCCGAGTGTGAAGAACATTCATAAATCATTCTACGTCATACAAGGACTCTACTATCGATACCATTTTTTTTAAATACAAATTTTGCATTTGTAATCGATATCCTGGAGTTTCAGACTCTGTTTTACGCGTTTCAGTACGTGTAATTGTTCGTTTGTGGTTTTCGGTACAAACATCCGAGTTTGAAGAACATTCATAAATCGTTGTACGTCATATACAGACTATACAATGGATACCGGTTTTTTTTATAAAAATTAAAATTTTGTGTGTCAAATCGATATCTGGAGTTCCAGACTCTGTTTAACACGTTACGGTACGTTTAATTGCTCGTTTGTGGTTTTCAGATAACACATCCCATCAATTAAATGAACTGACCGCCAGGTAACGAAACGTACCGGTTTCGAACTGACCGGCCCGTTATCCATCCGTACCGGTTACGAACTGACTGCCCGGTAACGAACCGTACCGATTTCTAACTGACCGGCTTATTATCCATCCGTACCGGTTTCGAACTGGCCGCCCGGTGACGGACCGTAACGGTTTCGAACTGACCGCTCGGTAATGAACCGTACCGGTTTTGAACTGACCTCCCGGTAACAAACCGTACCGGTTTTGAACTGAACGCCAGGTAACGAACCGTACCGGTTTGTAACTGACCGCCCCGTTATCCACCCGTACCGGTTTCGAACTGACCGCGAGTTATCCACACGTACTGGTTTTGAACTGACCAGCCCGTTATCCACCCGTACGGGTTTCAAACTGACCGGCAACTTAGCAATTCGTACCGATTTCAAACTGACCGCTCAGTGACAAACCGTACCGGTTTCGAACTGACCGCTCGGTAACAAACCGTTTCGGTTTCGAATTGACCGCCCGGTAACGAACCGTACCGGTTTCTAACTGACCGGCTCTTTATCCAACCGTACCGGTTTCGAACTGACCGCCCGGTGACGAACCGTACAAATTTCGAACTGACCACCCCGTTATCCACCCGTACCGGTTGCGAACTGACCGCCAGTTATCCACCCATACCGGTTTCGAACTGAGCGGCCCGTTATCCACCCGTACGGGTTTCAAACTGGCTGGCCCCTTAGCAATCTGTACCGGTTTCGAACTGACCGCCCGGTGACGAACCGTACAGGTTTCGAACTGACCGCTCGGTAACGAACCGTACCGCTTTTGAACTGACCGCCCGGTAATGAACCGTACCGGTTTCTAACTGACCGACTCGTTATCATACCGTATCGGTTTCGAACTGAACGCCCGGTGACGAACCGTACCGGTTTCGAACTAACCGCCCCGTTATCCACCCGTACCGGTTTCGAACTGACTGCCAGTTATCCACCCGTACCGGTTTCGAACTGACCGCCCCTTAGCAATCCGTACCGGTTTCGAACTGTCCGCCCGGTGACGAACCATAACGGTTACGAACTGACCGCCCGATAACGAACCGTACCGGTTTCGAACTGACCGCGTGGTAACGAACCATACCGGTTTCGAACTGACCTCCCGTAACGAACCGTACCGGTTTCAAACTGAACGCCCGGTAACGAACCGTACCGGTGTGTAACTGACCGCCCCGTTATCCACCCGTACCGGTTTCGAACTGACCGCGAGTTATCCACACGTACTGGTTTCGAACTGACCAGCCCGTTATCCACCCGTACGGGTTTCAAACTGACCGGCAACAAGCCTTTTCGAGCGAGCTTTTTTTTCGAGCGAGCTTTTTTTTCGAGCGAGGTTCGAGCGCGCCTCGAGCCGCGGGCTTTTTTGTACACCCCTAATAATGTCTACTTATATCATCTTTATATATATATATATATATAGGATTAGGTTCAAATGAAAACCACCCTTTCGTGCAAGAACCGCGAGAACACCGACGTAAAATGTGAATTTTTAAATTTTTTTTTCCCACCGGTGTAAAAACGGGTAACCTCGACGTAAAAAAAAAAATAATTTACAGCGGTGTAACGACCATGGCCCACCTTATTTTGTCTTATTAGGAAAGGGAATATTCCTTTTTATTTTTTATTCTACTTTAATTGTGAGCCACAAATTCTTTTTGGATTAAAATAAGTTTGTGGTGGAAAAGTGTGTTCCCATGGTTCTTGCATGAAAGTGTGGTTTTCATTTTACCCTTTCCATATATATATATATATACACTAGTAGGAAACCCGCGCGATGTTGCGGCGATAACAATTTGCAATGTGGTACTCGTTTAACGGGTGGTGGCAGTGATTGTTTTGGGGAGGGGCCCGGGGGACACAAATTTTCTTAATTTCTTCTAATACGTTGCCTTTTTGAATTTTAATAGTGTGACGCTCCGATCTCGCTCTTATCTTTCGTGCGTGCCACGTGTCAAATATATAGAAAGCAGAGCTCCCAAGCATATCTTAGGGATGTGCCACGTGTCCGAATTACACAAAGCACAAAAGTAGGGGTGTACAAAGTCGGTCCAGTTACAGAGGGTTAACTATACGGAGTTTCTGCATCAGATAGCTAATGTTTGGTTAAGCATGAGTCAATTAGTTGTTGGTTTTATGCCGGGTTTGATCAAGTTCATTACTATGTATTTCTTTATGGCTTTTCCCAATTGAAAAATCTAACAAGGAAAAGCTTTTAAAGAATAGTTGTATGTTTAGGGAAGTTCATGGCTTATATAAAAATAACAAAAGATAGAGACTTAGTCTAAGTTCAAAGTTTTAAGCTAATGGCCTTAAAAACAAATCCGCCAACATTTCATAACAAAATATAAATATTTGAGTTTGACATTGCATCAACTGCTGCTTAAGATCAACAGACAAGAATTTCTCATGTATGTAATTCATGTGATGTTTTTAAGATCAAATGAGTATTGATTTAAATAATCAACTATCAGCAATTGATCACGGTCAGTTCTAACTAACGAAATATAACCCTATGGTCCCACCTTTTAATATACTGGCCACCAATGGACTATGACTAAAATAAATCTATTCCATTTATATAATAAGATCGTATTCTTTTGGTCATGGTCCGTTGGTGACCTTTATGTAATGGGACCGCCAATAGCCCAATACACAATTCGTTATTTGGGATTGCTGACGGCCAATATTACCGATTATTGTGGTTATTTAATTCCAATACTCCTTTTTTCATGTGACAATACCTAACCACTTATCTATTTGATCAAAGGTTTTTTTTAGCAGAAGTTGCATGCGATGGTAGAGTTATGGAACAAGTATGGAAAACTTTCGTGCTAAAAAGTAAATAAAATTCTTTCTTGACATCCGTTTCTCCCAGGTCCTTTGTATTTCAACTACATTCAGATGTTTGTGATTTTGTATGTCAGTCAGCAATCATCATGTGCACGTGCCCATGTCCTAGCGCAGACATCCAACCAAAATTCATTTGTATAAGTACAATTAAACACTGAATATTATTCGTGCCAACTATAAATGTAGTAATGAATATCGTATCCACTCAAATTATTATTAAATAAAAGTGAAATCAAGGAGTTATCCAAGATTATTAAGCTTAACATAAATCTATGCTTTTGTAATAGACCATCTTTGATCCGAATAGGTTGTCGACTGAGTTGACTAACTTTGACTCGTATGAATTATAATGTTGTATAGATGTACCATCTTAGTTCTTAATTTTGACCCATTTGAGACAATACATAACTATAGACAATTCATATTAAAATTATAAATGAAGCACATAAAGGACAAAAACAAAGAATGTTCCTGCACAATTTTAACATAATAGGGATTGCAAGCACCAAAAGGCGAACCTGCTGTAGGTAAGCCAAAAGTGATAGCTGGTAACTGGGTTCTAGCTTACTTTCATGGAGGGGTCGTGCTGGTCACCTGTGGGAGAGGTTGAAAGTATTAATTATGAAAGGAAGAATGCACTAACATTTCACCCGAGTTGACTCATTTAACTCATTTAATAAAACAATTTGACTTGTAAAGATGTCGACCAACCAATCATAGAATGATCCCACTTTGTCTATTATGGTGGGTTTACTCTGTAATCTTTTTTTATCCGGTAAAATGAAAATGTTCATCTACAACAAAATGATAAAAACAAATAATTTCCTTAACGAACGAACATGAACAAGGCCTTGTTTGTGTTCGTTCGGTTCGTTTGCAGCCCTAATAACACTCAAGATTAATATCAGTTCTGTCAAATAAACTAAAAAAGGTTCAAAATGAACTTAATGAACATTGTATAATTAAGTAATAGCATAAATACAAATGATTCATGCATAGATTTAAATGCATATACATGTTTAACATCTCTATTCAGGTGGATAATCATATTAACAACATTTAATGAATATATTTTAATAAAAATCATCATATAACTCAAAAGTCTGATAAACTTTTATTAGACCTCAGCATGAACATGGATAATGAAAAACAAAAAACAAAAACAGTTTAGTTGCTATATTATCACACTACAAGAAATTGGGGTATTTACCCACACATAGTATATGTAGGAAAAACCATATAATGTGTTAGTAGTTACGTTTACCTACACATAAATTAAGTGTAATGATGTGTAGACTCGGCACTGTGGGTATAGATCATTATCCACACATTTATTATGTGTAGGTATATAGCAAGCTATACCTACACATATATGTGTGGCTAAAACTAATATATATGTGTTGGTAGAAGCATAGCAACTTATTAGAATAGCGTATGACGTGGCAGCTGACGTGGCATCCAATGTGGCAGCTAATTATGTGTAGGTATTAATCTTAACATGTGTAGGCATTAATCTTAACATGTGTAGAAATAATATATATTGATGTGTTGGTAAAAATATTTAAATGTGTAGATAATAACAACGATTTATTTAAATAATAGTTTTTAAATATATACAAACAAATACAAACACGGTTATAGAAACATACGTGACCAAATTAACATTATTAATCAAAACATAAGTGTTCAAACAACCAAACAAAACACTTAAACAAACAAAGCAAATATTGACCATAAGTTACTAACGGGTTATATAAAATTACTAAATGACATCACTCATCGATATTCCACAAATTACAAAGATAGTCCCAATATCCATCATCATGTGGCCTAGTGGTAAAAGGGCCGGTTCTCCCTTTGGGGGAGCCGGGTTCAATTCCCACAGGAGGCATGTGATGGATACCCCCACCCTTGTGGTGGGGTAGGTGGTTGGGAAGTGATGGAGAGACCCTTGACCCTTGTGGTCATGGGTTCGACTCCTGATCCCTCCAGGTTTTACCGGTTCACTACCGTCGTGCCTTCGAGCGGGTTTGTGGGCCGGGTTTTCCCTGGAACAGGAGACGGGTGGGCCGAAGGGCTCTGTCCGTACGGACTAGAGGCCGTCTGGGACCCCTTTCGGCCATTGGGGGCCGCGTACAGAGTACCCGGCAATACTTTAGTTGATCGTTCAAAAAAAAAAACAAAGATAGTCCCAATCTTCTTTCTTAATATGAGAAGGTGGTGTTGTCTTTGCCCTCCTTGGGTCATCGGATCCTCCATTTGCATCTAATTCTATAATAGAAAAAAAAACTAATTCAACTTAATACTTAATAAATGAAATAACCAACAGCTTGTGCATGAAAAAGTGCACCTCTATTTGCAGCATGTGTAAATGAAACTAATTCATGGTAAAAGGTGCACTCCTGGGCCAGTCCCACTTGTGTGATCTGTAACATAATGCATACTACTATAATTTAGTTTGTAATTCAACAAAGAAAACCTAATTATAACACCAAAGTTCTATCAAATAAGAAATTTAGTTTCTTAAGCCCTGGAATATGCTTTACCTCGTCTTTATCCTTCACAAAAGAGCTTTTATGAGAAGTACTGGATTGCATTTTGCTTGATGTCAAGTATAGCTATTCATTTCATTTACACTTTTTTCAAGATGAAAAAAAGCATGAAGCTAGCAAGATAAGGTTCAAAGATCCAAATCAAACATCATCATACAAGAGTGAAGGATCACCAAACTAGAAAAAAAATGGCAGTCATATTCATCCAAAGAACATAAGTTAACGTTTTGAAAATGATTAGAAAGAATAAGCAGCCTGTTCATTCCTTGAAAAGAAAAACAATCTAACTATGGAAAACTTTTGTTACCTTGCTAGTTGCTACTTCAAATTGGTTGCAAATTTTAAAAGATTAATACCAACTACCAACATGTTACCATTCATTGTAAAATTCTTTTATCCTCAAAAGCCTTTGAAAGAGTAATACCAACATGTTCGATTGATCCATTTGGAGGTAAATGGATATTTAGATATGATGTTCTTTAGCTATTTTATAAGCATATAAATATGCTATGGTAAATTATGCTAGGAACAAGACGGTAAGTTATTTCGTGGGTTCTAATTCTAATAGGCCTTCCATGTTTACGGTCCCATGATGAAAATGATACTGGGGTTTAGCTCGTACACTAAATTTGGATATAAACTTTTAAGACAGTATTATTTGTTGATTCAGCCTAGCTCGTTAGATACATAAAAATCAACTAGCGGTCTTCATTGGCGTGCGTTGTGCGCGTGCCATTGCTAGTTTGCTTATCGGTTACAAAATTTACACTCGGCCATCTTTAGTGAAGATCTTTGCCTAACAGGAATTCTTCACAATTCGGTCGGTGCTTTGGTTCTGGCCGACAATCTAAAAAAATATAGTAAACTAATAGGAATTTATATACGACTTAACAATGAATTGCAAACCTGATATTAAATTTCTTAAGAGGCCATCCGAGATTTGAAGACGGGTTCCATCATAATTACCTACACGGACCACCTGTAGCAAAGCACAACTTGAGCAGTTAAGGCAATGTCTAGGTGTACCTTTCAAAAGTGATTATATTACGTTAGAAGACTGATTATCGAAGCCAAACACCCCTCAAACATACATACTTGGGCTGGTGGGATGCCTTCACATAGCTTAGCTAGGCCGAGTACACAATTCCCATATTATTACTCCTAGTAAAAAAATGTTACATTTTTCTGTAATAGGATCGTTTTGAATAACCAGCATTTTACGCACAGTATCCCCAAATACCAGCAAATAACCAGCGTAAACCCCACCCGCTCACTTCGATCCATATCGACAGCAAAAAAAAATGGCCCTGCAACTTAAAGCATCCATGTGTCGATAAACAAACCTGTAGAAAGAAACCAACTTTTATCATCTTATGAACCCGCCATTTTCAAGCATCCACATAGCAATAAACAAACCTACAAAGAGAAGCCAAAAATATGTTTAATTTCCAAATATAATATCAAATATGTGGAATGAATTTTATTTGTCTGAAAGAAAATTATATATATCTCTAACTCTAATTTTCTCTCAATCTCTTTATGTTACCTGTTGATGATGAAGTGGTCGGTTAAGGATACAATGTGCTGGATGAACCAACCACCTTCACAAACACTGATTTGGGTTGGGTTTGTTGAGTTTTTCCGACAGGGTTTGGGGTTTTGATTTGGTCTGCCGACGATGCAATTGTAGCCGCCCAAATAAACCTATAATAAATAGACATTAACCGAATAGTTTCGGGAAAAATGAACTTGTAATTCAAATATAAATAGGAGGTTAAGGTAGGTCTGCAACTTAGCTGTGATCATAGTAGTTGCGTGAGTGGACATATAAATCAATATAACCAAATGAGAGGTTGGTTACCTTCTTTACCTACTGTCCATTTTTTGGGTTCGCAAACATTCAAAAGTGGGGTGCTATTAACCTATCACAAATCGTAAATCACATATGAACCACCGTTACACATCACAAATTAGATAACTGAATTAACAAACTATATACCAAAATCTATGGTGAAACTTATAGCAAAAAAAAAAGTATGGAAACAACGATTCAACAATGAGAAAAACGAATGATATATACACCAGAAGCTATGATATAAAATTAGGCAAAGCAATCATATTTAATTCAAATCTAGGGTTTAATTAGAATGAAAGCACAACCTGTTTCATTGCTAGTGCTTTTGCCATCGGCTCCGCGGCGGTGCTCATCATCCTCTACCACTAAAAGTTCCTGAAATCCTGATTCCTAGCCATTACCAACCGATCAAACGACCTCAAACACCGTTACTGCGGTAAACTCCAGTGATTATAACATGTTTTCTCCGGTGATACACCACCCTCCGTTCATGACACACCTCCTCAAAACCAATTCGCATGCAATAGGGTTTCAGATCATTGGTTCTACAAAATTCTTTCAGTCGGCGTATTATAAAGTTGGAGAAAAAGGATGATTTTAAGGAAGAGAAGGTGACTTTTTAAAAAAAAAAAAAAAAAAAAAGAGATCGCTCAGTTCAGCGGGATTATCGACACGCAAACAGATCTCTGAATAGAGATAAGACTGCATTCCGGTCTGTTGAGCTTGAATTTTTCGAGTCATCACTGCGATCCCTAATCTATAGATCAAATATTTTAGAAAAAAAAAACAGAAATATTATAGAGAAATAGAAGACTATAATCACCTGTAAGATGTGGCTATGGAATGGAAGAGAAGGTAATTGATGGATTTTAGGAAGGGATTTTAGGGGAAAATTTAGGCGGAAAGTATAAAAAATGAGTGGGATTTTAAAATTTTCGTGTGATGGCCATTTAAATTTGAGGAATTATATTTGCACTAGAGTACAAATAAGTCAAGGTACCGAAGTTCGGTTTGAGAACAACCTCAAAACGAACCGAGGTTAGGATGAGTTTGGTTGATAATAGAATATGCTTGGGTTAAGATGAGTAAATTAGAATGGGTATGCGTTAGGATGAGTTCAGAGCAGAACCGAATCGTTAAACCACCCGGACAGTTTGGATCCCACCGGATCGTTTTGACCGAACTGAACCCGTTAACGACCCGTACCCTTTCAACCCCGCCCTTAAAACACCCGGACCATTTAGGCCCGAACCGAATCGTTTCGTACTGAACAGGCCCGTTAACGACCTGGCCGGCCTGATAGTGACCGACCTGAGAGGCCCGTTAACGACACGGACCGCTACGATCCAGACCGTGCCCATTAACAACCTAGACCTTCTTTACACACCATGTTAAGAAAATAAAATAATGATTTAATTATCCAATTTATATGTATCCAGTATCTACATATACTTTTTTAGATACACATAGATATTTTTTATGCCACGACATTTACTAAGTACATATATATCTAATATTTACACATATCGTACATTTTTTAAAATAGTGTATGTATTTATATGGCGCGTCATTTAAAATAAATTTATTATTTTTTATATGTAACCAATATCTACACATGTTGTACATTTTAAGCATGTGTAGGTATTTATTTTGCCACGTCATTATCAAAAACTAAAATAAGAATTTACATAGTTGATTTATCTACATATTTGTTTAAATATATTATGTGTTAGTAAACATAATCATTTGCCTACACATATATTAATTGTTTATATATTTGTAGATAATTTACCTATACATAACAAAATTTTACCGTATGTGTGGGTAGTTTAACATTTAATTGTTGTCAATTTTGGGGGGAAATTTTTTCACCAACTCCAATGTATAGATAAAACATATTATCAACATATATTAAGTGTTAGTTGTTATTTAACATAAATCGTCAACAATTAGCCACACATGCACAAAAATGGGTAGATATTTACCCACACATTTACATGTGTAGGTAAGTTATGTGTGGGTAAACACCCCAAATTCTTGTAGTGTCAACACTTCTACAGCCCACATTTTTTGCAAAATATATGCCAATTCCATATCATTTACCACTTGATCTCTAGCTCCATGTTCTTAGTCATTAAAAAAATAATTTATGGAATACTTATTAAAACACAATCAAAACCATTTATTACCTTTTTTTTTCTATACCGATTGCCAGCAGGCGGTTCAATTAGGGGTGGGATGGAATCAAGTTGTCTCAAAGATGGTCTATTAAATGGTAGTATGATACAATTTGTCCCGTGCGAAGTGGTCTTCCTGTTGATGTGGAGCAATTAGAAGGAATGTGATTTATAAAGTTTTAAAAAACCTATGACCTGCATATAATGGAATATATTAACAGTAAAATTAGCATATTATCTTGAAATGAATAGCATATTACAATTTGACAATTTTTTGAAGCTTACAAAGAATAATTTTGATGACTATTTAATAATGGCTAATGCGCTACCAAGGCATTCGGGTCAACTTGTTTTGACTTGAACATAGTTTTAGTCCCATTTTATATCTTTGTATGAATGATCTTCACTAATAAATTCACCATGATTACGTTATATTATTTATTCAACAATTTGAGTTGCTTCACAGTTTATATCATGTTTTTAAGCGATTATCCAATGACAGCTTGAACCTTCAGTAGTACAGTAAAAAGTATAGGTTAAGTAAGCTATATATCACTTAATGAAAACAAATGATATGCAATAAAGCCTGAAATATAGATATATATTTAATGCCTCGTATGTAATATATGCAGATAAACATGTAAAAGTCATCATAATCCAGTACATGAGATTAGGAACACTGACTCTTTGCATATTTAATTCGGTAACAAAGGAAGATTAGTTTGAAATGTCGACTCTTTGCATATTTAATGTACATTCCAGATCAGGAGAGCAGAAAAGCTGACTATATGTTCATGATCTATTAATAAATCTTACATCTCAACAAAAATGCTTGAAACAGTCTAATGAAGTCATACTAATATAGATTTGTTATTCTAATCTTCTCATTATTCATAATCAAGGTAATCAGGTTTGAAATAGTCTAACGAAGTCATACTAATATAGATTTATCTCTACCAGTTATAAACCGTTAGTCTACACGTAAAATTAACATTGTTGGATTGTATAACTCTTGTTGTCTTGCTACCATAAAAAAAATAAAAAATCAAACACTCCTACCTCACCCTCTGTCAGTCACTGTGAGATAACACACATACTAATTAACATGTAGCAAACAAATAGCTCGACTAGCACCAAAAATACAAAATCTATTAAGAGAGATGAATTCATACCATTTCAACATCGTCATGTGCCCTTAGAACACACCATAATACCCGCCGGTACACACCTGTTTGCTTTGCCAATATAGTAATTTCAAACAAATGCTTGCATTTAGAGTAAAATGAACATTTAATTGTTAATGTTATTGCAAAAAAAAATATCTCGTACCATCAAACAGGGTCCATCTCTGATCAAGATTGACACCACCGATAGTAACCATACTAAACGAAGCTTCACTGTCATCATGTTTTCCTTGCAAGTTCTTGCAGCCATAGTAGTGATGTACTTAAAAAGATGGCTTGTATAAACCCTATGAAAAAAATCATTGATTAGCTACTGAAAAATATGTTTAATTTCTGAATCATAATTGTAATATTGACACAAGAGACATTAATTATATCTGACTATTATGGGTTACAAATCTGAAATTACACACAACACACAATTTTAAAACTGAAATTAGAGAAGGACGTCATCCACACAAGTTTGCCTCTTCTCGTTATAGTCTAGATCGATACCTCGGCAACAGAGATACATCAACAACAGAGAAAACTTACATGAAAGATGAACTTGATAGTGATTCCTGTGATGAGAGGGACAGAAGGGGCAGGGGTCAAGATGGAGAAGGAATGAGGCGGTAAAGAGCTAGATCTGAATTCAAACCCTATTTCAAAATTCAAAAACCACAAATGTTGGAGCCAAGAAAAAAGAAGCGGGATGTGTTCCATTTAGGGTCTGGTGAGATTTTACATATGCATTTGATGGTTTTGTGCATTCATCCATTGTACAATATGCTTTCAAGGTTGTAAAACTTAAAAAAGTGGTAAAATGACCAAATCTGCCCCTCCTATATACATATTATATATAGTATAGATATATATATATAATAACATGTTATGGTTTATAGTTACTTTTGTTAGTTCATTAGTTTGTATATTATGTTCTGTATACTATTAGGGATTTTTTTTGATTTTTAATGATTTTTTTTTTGTTGTAAAAAATAAATGCAAGTCCTTTTAAAACCGGGACACATACTTACTTTGTTTACTCAGATGAATTTTTTTTCCAAGAATGAATTTTTTTAATTCTCAATAACATAAACACAATCAATACAATTATAATATTTTTACAAATTTCACAAATCTAACCTATATCTTGTATATCCGGATTTTCGTTTGGCTTCGGGAAAACTAGTTCTTTGTACTCATTGATTTGATC
This sequence comes from Ambrosia x helenae, assembly GCA_030844895.1. Lineage (NCBI taxonomy): Eukaryota > Viridiplantae > Streptophyta > Magnoliopsida > Asterales > Asteraceae > Ambrosia > Ambrosia x helenae. The sequence continues at coordinate 51,242,111 of CM061223.1, forward strand.
TATGTATTCAATTTCCCATTTCGCGCCATCTTCATTTCTGTTAGCGATCCAAGCTGGATTCGGTGGAGGCATTGGATACGATCCCTCAAGCGTTAAGTTATGTAATGGTCATCAATAAAGCAAACTACTACCTTTAAAATAGGTTTTTCAGAACATTCTGGGCCTATATATAGAGGGAAAACTGTATGACTGCCCCGAATGTCGAGTGTATGAACAACAACACCCCATCTCTGTGCAGCGAGAAATGCCGACTCTGGAACCACCATCCAATTCTTACGTGATGTGTTTCCCACCCTTTCAAATTTTATACTCTCTACGAGACGATCATAATGCCCTTCGTCATGTGGATCAAAGATGTCCTTCCACAAGGTAGGGTAATTGCACAACTCTCTTAGCATCTGGGACCGGACATTCAAAAACTCGTGTTGATCCAACCCTAACCCCACAGCTACCGCTCGAAACTCGCAATGACCATCTGGTTTCACATCCTTTATTTTGGATATATACGGGTGAAACACAGATGCTTTTGTGTCAATCGTTCCCCTTAATGTTGCCCACACCTCATCTACATTTATATCTTCGCAACCAATCTTCGCAGGTTTGAAGTCAAGCTTCCTCCAGAACACGTCTATCGAGAACAAATGGATTTCATGACCTGAAAACGATAACATGTGTTAGAAAGTTAAACCATGTAATAAATTATGTAGTAAAATCATATGGTCACTAGTATTAATTACCATCAGCGTGTAACTTCTCGAAACGACAGGGCAAAGCACAACTTTTAAAAAGTTGGCATCCACTAGTGTTATGGTATGTGCGCATGGACGTTTGAAAACGTTCGAACTCGCTGTATATGAGGTCAAGAGCATGTTTGCTAACCTTCCGAAGTAACTTATCAAGCATGGCTGCTTCTTGTGGTGGTTCATCACCTTTCTTTGGCTCTCTTCAAAACCTTTTTTAATGTCTCTATATTGCTTATCAATCATATTATTGACGGACTTCACAATTGACAACAACGAGTTGCGACTGCCTGGACAGTAAGTTTTTATTTTTGCATGCATGCCCTCAACTCTGTTGGTTGTGGTCTGGCGGAAGTTCAACGTTTCGTTAGTCCATGCAGACACAAACTTATGACGGTATGGGTCCAACCAGTTATTCTTCGTGTAGTCAAAAACCTCTGAAAAATATAACCATAACTTGTCAGGCGTGTGTATGTAAACAAGTACGTATGTAATTATGTAAAAGTACTCATATTGACGATCCATCTTTTCCAGATATGACTGAAATTGTGACAAATTATATTCGTATAGATCTTCAGTCGAAGAGTCACACAACCACCAAAACGTTCGCACAAATTCCTTCCACTCCTTATCCGTGAACATATTCTTGCTGTTCTTGTTGATATTCTGCGAAATATGAAACCGGCAGAGATACTTGTACGCCTTTAGGAAAATCTGATCACACGCGTTCATTAGCGCAAGGTCCCTGTCGGTCACAATCACTCGCGGCTCCATGCAGCCTACCAGCATGTTCTTTAGCATCTCCAACAGCCAAACGAAGTTATCAACCTTCTCAGAAGAAAGAAACGCATGGGCAACCGAAAACGACTGGTTTGTCAACGCCATACCCACAACTGAACAAACACCATATTGTACACATTTGTTTACTAGGTGGCGTCAATCATCAGCACATGCGGGAACGCGCACCACATAGTAAATGAATGTCTATGAACGAAGAAAATATCTGTGAGGACCTTCGTGGTCTCACTTGCGCGCGTGTAGTAGGTGAATCCTCTATCCGATAGAAAGGATTCAGGGTGCGGCATTGCACATTTGGGACCAACTCCCTTTTCAGCATTGATAATCTGAGCCGCATTGTGTACATCTTTCAGGGTAGTCTTTTTCTCTGGGTTCTTTGAAACGAGCATTCTCCAGATGTTACGCTCGGGAATGTCATTCTCTGCCATCTACCCGACCAGTTGTCTCTCATCTACAGAAAGCCTTCTAGCATACGCGTGACCCTCTAAGTGTTCAAGGGGAGTGTGGTTGTGCTTTGGGTTTTTCACCATTAACCTCCAGACCTGTGTCCAAGCTTCAAGAACCCCTCTCAACTCAAACGGGCAATCAATTTTTTTGTTACCCGTCTTCCTCAAAAGAGCCACACTCTTATGCTCCCCCCAAGACTGCATTGAAGCACAACCTTCACGAAAATAAGTTTATTAGAAAATAAGTTTTTTTATAACTTTTTTAAATAATAAATAATAAAAAAAGTTTACTTAGTAAAAATTAACAATACTCTTAGCAAAGGAGAAACGTAATCCTAAAGGTGTGTGACCCGAACACCACTGGTGCACCCGTAGGGAATTAACCTTCACCAAGGATAAAATATGTGTTCTTAGTAATTAATTTATACGTTAAGTTTTTTCGTGGCTTTTTAAATAAAAATTTATAAAGTACGTATTTGTTAATATATTAAAAACAATATTGACTAAAATATATACCTTCACGCAACGATCTCCTCTTTTCTTTGATCTTTTTATAACGATTACGTAACCATTTATCATTCCCGTATCTTGTACCCAGTCCACCAACTCATCACGTGTGGAAAAACGTCCGATCAGTCTCAAACCAAAATTTGATCGGGTTAGATCCTTCCTCCTGATCTTCTACGTGCTTCTCCTCGCCAGCGTTGTCTTCATGGTGCGTATAGTCTTGTCCTTCAAATGTGTCATCACTGCCGTAACTGCAGTAACTATAAGGATCGTAGTCGGGATGATGGGGACCGTCATCAAAATCATACGGGTCCTTCCAGGGTGTATTTAAGTCTAGTTGCACCGTATTGTCACGGTAACGAATGCCAGACTGACCCGCCTCGACATTACTAGACTGACCGTCATCGACATTATATGATGTGGACTCGTAAGAATCACCGAAAATGAGGTCGTAATACGACATTTTACTTGTTGTGGGTAAAAAATTGAAATCGAATGAATTTATAATCAAAATCGATCGAATTAATAGGTAAAATCTAATGGGGTCAGGCGCCTCGCTTTGCCCAAAGCGAGACGCTTTGCTTAGGGGGTTTAATTAGAAGTCAGGGAGTTTAATTAGAAAGATCCTTTGGAAATGTTGACTTGTGTGTTACACACCTCAAAGGTTTATGGTTCTGCATGATCTTAAAAGTATGAATGTGCTTGTTTTTGGATATATAAATGATAATTGGACCAAGAAATGGGTAGATTTGATCCGTTAGCTTCGTTGGATATGAAAGTAAAAAAAGGTACATTACGAGTTAACTATATAATTTTAGTTATCATATTATATACACTAATTATTTATGAAAACTTTAAGAAAAAGTGTTTCGTCCTATGCCAATAATAATTCGTTTCGGCCCGTGACACCACCTGTTTTGCCAAAATTTTAAACTTTACAGTCCATTGCCATAAACATTTCAATTTGTTTCACTTTAAATGAATATTTTCAGGAAAATTGATGTGACCCTGGGACCCACTCAGATGTATTTGAACCAGCCCCTTGTACCTTGCTATTTTCTTCATCATCTAGAAATGTATTTGCAAGCAATCTTTAAGGCACCAAAGCCAATACATGGGGAGTATTCCTTAAGCTTTCCTCATGTATATGTTTCTAGAGTATTGACCATAGAACATGACCCCCTGCATTTTCACCTAATGTCAATGACACTAATAGAGCTTTTGTTTATTTGTTACTTAAGCCCACTATAGAGCATTTGAAGATTTGGCACTGCAGGTATATCTTAAACTGGCACTATTTAATTTGTGTACCTTAAATAACCTTTTTTTGAGCTTTGTAATCCACTTCACCGGTTAAAAAATATTAATTTTTGTGCCTTAATTTAACCTTTTTTTATAAGGAGTTTGGCAACAATAAGATGAATGGTAACAATAATCGAGCAACATATATTGTTAGAAAACTTACATCGTAATCGCCGCACGCCTTTGTTACATGAAGCTCACATGTATCAGAATAGAAAAAGGAACCGGGCTTGTGTCTGACACAATTCCCTTAAACAGATTCGTCGTCTGTTCCTAGGGTACACCGGTTCAACAGTGCGGCGCGGTGCACAGCGGACTATCCCACTTGCCTGAAAAGAAATCGGAACAAGACTATTTCTTAAAATGTTTTGCTGCAGCAATCGATCAATGTATTCGAGTGAATATGAATCTGTCGTGTGTATTTCTCATATATATGTTTTTTTTTTCAAATAAGGCACATAGCCTACTAATTATATATGAGTTAGGATGGTGAAAGGTTTCACTTTATTAGTCACTTAAATAGAGACTTAAGACTCTAATAAAACCTCATCAAATGGCATTAAGAACTCTACTAAGAGTTTCAATTATACACTTAATTTAGTCTTAAAACTATAATCAAGTGTCATAAATAAATTAACTCTACTAAAGAGTTTTTCTTCAATTCACCACAGGAGTGGGGTGAGGGTGTACAAGGTGAGGTCATAAGTTTGAATCCCTCCACAGGTGATAAGGATGAATATTAGGAGAATATTAGGTGAGGATGTAATTAGCTGTTCCAAAAAAAAGTATCTCCTTTATTGATCTTTAGGCCTGTTTCCGATCGAACTATGATTTGGTATTGCATTGCACTTGAAAATTCAAGTTTTCGAAAATGCTATGACATAATCGTAAGTCAGATTAAGGTGACACCTTGCAATCTGGTGAACTCTTTCTAGAAATTGCTGAAGAATACCGCATCTCTATCAGAAACTATTGTTGATGGCCATCCATGCAGCTTATGGACATTAATCACATTATCCAGAAACAGTTGGCACATTTTGTGCAGAAAAGGGTGGGACAAAGCCCTAAAATGGCCATACTTGGTCAATCTGTCCACAATCACTAATATAACTTCTTTACCCTGTGATTTTGGAAGCCCAGTAATGAAACCTATACTAATGTCAGCCCATACTTCTGTGGGAGTTGGTAATGGTTGCAGCAAGCGTGGATAAGCAGCATTATCATATTTTGCTTGTTGTCACACATTACAAGCTCTAATGAATTGTTTAATCTGTTTATCGTGTCCCTTCCAGTAAAACTAAGCCTTGAAGCTTTGATGTGTGGCATGAACTCCACTTTGCCCCACATAGCTGATGAGTGACAAATCTGGATTAACTTTTTTTGTAATTCCAAGACTGCCCCTACTACCAGTTTCTGTTTTCTCTATCCACCATGCCAAGTGTACCTATGGACTTCTTGACCTTGTGACAACTTGTGGATTACAGTTTGCAAGGTTACACCTTGTTCCCAACTCTTTTTTATTTATATAAACAGTAATGGGTAGAGATGAGATCGGTACCATATCCGCACCTATACCCGTACCAAAAATACCCATACCGAATTTGAACAAAACTGGGTACCGAGTACCGTACCGAATATATAGGTACGGGTACGGGTACGAGTACGGGGTATCGGTACCGGTATTTTGGTACGGTACCCGTTTTGGTACCATTTTGTTATTTTTTCTTTTTTGAGCATTCGTACGGGTATCAAGTAGGTAAATAATTACGAGTATCAATACTATGCGGGAACCAAATAGGTAAAACTGATACGATTACCATAAATACCATAATACAAAGTAAACATATAATCAAATTCAATAGTATATAGAATTCGGTTTTGCAATGATCCCAAATGATCTAATAAACTTATTGTAATACCCTGCTAAACTCATAAATACCATAATACAAAGTAAACATATAATCTAAAAAACTTCCTATTAGTGAGCTCAGTTAAAGGTTTTGCAATGATCCCAAATGATCTAATAAACTTCCTGTAATACCCTGCTAAACCCAGAAAGCCCCTTAACTGTTTAACATTTTTAGGAACAGGCCAAGATTTTACTGCTTCAATCTTTTTTGGATTAGTTGCAACTCCTTTTGTGATTATGTAGCCTAAATATTCCACTTGTTGGCCCCCAAAACAATATTTTGATTGTTTGGCAAATAGTTGTTGTTCTTTTAACACTTGTAAAACTTGTTTTAAATGAACCAAATGTTGATTAATATCTTGGCTATAAACCAAAATATCATCAAAAAAGACAAGTACAAATTTTCTCAGAGATGGTTTGAAAGTTTGGTTCATTAATGCCTGAAAAGTGGCAGGGGCATTGTGTAACATCACACAAATTTTCTTTATATATATATATATATATATATATAGAGAGAGAGAGAGAGAACTCCATCGTTTATTCATCCGATTCATGTTTACAGTATCTTTACCATCCATTTTGTTAATTTTTTTTTGTTTAAATAATGACTTATAATCAATATTAAATTGGATTGTATTAAAAATTCTGATTTAAAAACGTTAAAAAAATGTTTGCTTGTGCCAGGATTTGAACCCGAGTCCCTGGCGGGCTAAACCTTAACCACACCACACAAACCACTACACCATTTGGTGTTTTGTGATGTTAATTAAAACCAATTAAACTTAAACCCTTTCAAAGTCCTAGTCAAAGTCTTAGTCAAACAGTCGAAGTCTTAGTCAAATAGTCAATTCATCATAAAACCTTACTTTATGGTGTTGACCAATTTTAATGGCTAACTGAATCCAAAACTAGTATAAAAACCCACCTATGACCCATTATACTTGGCACCTCTAAATCGATTGTTTCAATCCGATTTAACTTTCCCTCATACCTTTCTTCTATAGTCTATTACTTCTACAATTGAAGCTTTGATTATAAGCTCTTGTAATTGGCGAATTGGAAGCTTGATATTCTTTCTTTTTCGTTTTTTTATTTCTTCAATTTGGACTAGCTACGTTGTTGAGTCTTTGGGATTCGCCTCGCATACATTCACAACACTTAGAGGATAATTCACCTTAGCCAATGTGAGTTTACATAGCCCCTTTTTTCTGTTTTACATTTTGGGGTGAAACATGTTTAAACATTTTATATACTATCATTTACTCATTCTTACATTGTTGAAACTTATGATTCAACTATAAACATTTTATACACTATCATTTACTCATACTATCATTTGACTGTAACAAAAAGACACAGTACAATCATTAACATTGATCAAGCCGCCTGTTTAGATTATAGCGCTATAGGTCTGACAAACCCATCCCCCCGCATAAATTCAGGGATGATCGATAACAGTTACACTTTTACTAACTTGTGAGTTAGGTCTCAGTCGACACAAGGTTTGATTGTACAAAAGACGCATTGTTACATGTCGGACTCATATTCTATCATTACTCATTATTATACTTCAACAATGATTGCTATACAACATATTTTTTTCAACTATATGCAAAACCTATGTATTCTCACCAACTATTTATAGTTGACCCCCCCATCTTTCCAACTTAACATGTTTCAGGTTTTGTTTGCTATTGGAAGTTGTACAAGTCTTGGAACACGTAGGAGCTTTGGATCTAGTTTATACTAATCAACTTTTGTAATCATTACTTGTAAGACAAATTGTAAATTGTTTAATATTATTCAACTTTCATTTAGTACCATGAGCTATTGAACAATCATCACTACGTGACATCCCGATGTTTCCGCCATCGGTTGGGGTGTTACACATTGGTTAATCCAAATTGCATAACCAAAAATTCAAAAAGCCCCTGATGAGTTCTAAATGCAATTTTATAAATGTCTTTTTCAAACATTCTAACCTGATGGTAGCCAGACCTTAGATCAAGTTTAAAAAAAGATTGTTGCTCCTTTGATTTCTTCCAATAATTCATCTATCAAAGGTATTGGAAAACTGTTTTTTACTGTTGCATTGTTTAGTTATCTGTAATCAACAAACATACGCCAAGAACCATCTTTTTTCTTGACTAAGTCAACTAGAACAGAAAAAGAACTGTTACTGTTCCTTATGACTCCTGATTTTAACAACTCATCAGTCATTTTTTCAATTACATCTTTCTGTATAGACTGATACCTGTAAGGTTTCAAGTTGATGGCCATGTCTTCATTCTTTAATTCAATCTTGTGGTCACAACTTCTTGAAGGTGGCATCCATTTTGGTTCATCAAAAACTTCCTGATATTGGCCAATCAATTCATGGATTCCATCAACTATTACTTCTTTGGTCACATTTGTGCTCTGACCGTTCTACCCTTCTAAAGTTATCAACTGGACTCCAAACATTTGTGATCCCACTGACTTTGATGGCTTAGCATGTGTTACATTTGTTCCATAGAACAAAAACTCATCTTACTATTGTTATTGACCCCCTTCAACAACTTCTTTTCACCATTCACTTTGAACTCCATGGTCAGCTGATTAAAATTCCATACAATGTCACCCAAAGGGGATAACCATTGAATCCCTAACACCATGTCATATCTGTCCAATGGTATCACCATAACATTAGCCTCAAACCACATACCCTGCATCATCCACTTAAATTTCTTACATATTTTAGCACAGCTGATTTGATTACCATTGGCCATAAAAACCTTTAATGCTGGAACATCTTGAGTAATTAGCTGTAACAATCTGGCCAATCTTTCACTAATAAAGTTGTGAGTGGAACCAGAATCCATTAAGATGTACAACTTTCTTGTTCCAAAAGAACCAATAATTTTCATTGTAGAATATAACGGAATCCCATTCATGGCATGAATAGAAATCTGGGGTTGTCCCAACATTTCTGCCAATTCTATTGCTTCATTTCCAATTCCTCATCACAATCATCCTCATCATGAATTTCAATCACAAACAATTTCCTATTTACATTTATGAGTGGCGGAATATTTTTCTAGGCAGAAAAAACATTCCCCTTTTGCCATTTTCTCATTAGCCTCTTTAGTGGATAATCTCCTCACACTTTTAGGCCCAAATTTATTATTATTATTAGGTGTAGGTAATAAAGGTGGGTTTGCAGCACTTGCATTTGTTGATTTGTTTCCATAACTTGTTTTTCCTCCATTGTTATTAGCAGTCACATGGTTCCTACCATTTTTCTTGAATACTTTGGCTCCCAATAAGGTTGTATGGACTTTATCCTGCTGTTTAGCCATAGCTAGGGCTGCAAACGAACTGAACTTTCAGCGAACCATTCATGAACCGTTCGACGCGAAGTTCGTTTATGTTCATTTGTTTAATAAATGAACGAACACGAACAAAAAATCCCGTTCGTTTAGTTAAACGAACAGACATGAACAAAAGTCGCGTTCGTTCGTTTATGTTCGTGAACATTCGGCAACGTGTTTGTTTATGTTCAATAGTTTATTAAGGTTTTTAATTTTTATACTTTTTTATATTCTTTTGTTTTTATTTATTTTACCCAATAAATAATATTATGATGTAAATATATAACTATATGAGATCAATAAACCTACTTTTTGTATCCAAACTCATTATATGTTTCCACGTTCTAGCGTTGATGCCCTCCACCTCCACCGCCTTGTGCCATCCACCTCCAATGTCCTTCTCCAGTACTACGTATGTTTGGACAATTATGTTATATTTTGAGTGGATCTAACTAATGTCTTAATGTATGTTAATTCGATGTTATTCAAAAGTTAATATATGTCCGTTTGTGTTTGTTTCCGTTCATGAACACTTCTTTTTGTTCATTTGTGTTCATTAATGTCCATTTTTGTTCGTGTACATTCATGAACAAAATTAACGAACGAACATGAACATGAGTATTTTCTTAACAACCAAACACGAACATAAATTCTCGTTCGGTAAGTGTTCATGAAATGTTTGTGAACACATAATTTTCTTAACAAACGTACATGAACAAGGCCTTATTCGTGTTCATTCGGTTCGTTTGCAGCCCTAGCCATAGCAATAGCTTCCCTTAGTGTTATTGGTGTGACAAACTTGAGTAGACACCTAATCTCAGGCTTTAATCCACCTACAAACAAACTGGCAGCATATTCTTCTGACAAGGTGACCTTGGTCATTGACAAGTCATAAGAATTGCAATATTCATCTAAGGAACCAGTATGTTGCAAGTTCTTTAACTCTTCCATTGCATCTTCCCACGGATTCTCAGAGAATCTGGTTGTAATGGACCTCACATATTCATCCCATGCAATCAATTCAATGGATTTGTTCTCATTGGACAGATATCCCTGATGCCATTTCAAAGCAACTCCTTCAAGATTAATGACTGCATAATGTACCTTCATGTTCTCGGGTGTTTTATCAACTAAGAAAAAAGGGTTGCACTTATAAACCTAACCATCAACATCCTCACCATTGAATTTAGGAAAATCCAATCAGCCAATTCGAGACAATCTTTGATCGTGGTGGTTGATTTGTTGCTGTTGCTGTTATTGATCACCAATGATCAATCTAGGTACTGAAATGAAAAGATTGATGGAATAATAGAAATAAACAAAGAAGATATTATTTGATCGGAGAAGATGATCGGAATTTGAACGGAATTCGTTACGACGGTTTGTGGTGGTTATAGGTGGCTAGGTCACCGGAGCTCATATCGAGAGGGCTCTGATACCAATTGATGAGCTGTGTTTTAGAGAGAAACAATAGAGAGAGAAGTGGACCAAAAAAAAAGTTAGGGAAGGAGATCCCCAGCTCAACCGTTTATAACTACCATAACCAACATTCAAACTATTTCCTGCCTATTACATTTGGTACCTATACTAATGACTTATTACAATAATAGTCCCTCATACACAATACACTATCAAACAATTACATAAACACCCCCTATACTATTTATCTTGCATCAAGCAGGTAAGCCAATAGTTTGGAACATGAAGCCGGCTAGGTAAGCCGAACTAGTTGTTTACCCTTTATTACTAATTTTTTTTCTTTAAATGGCGAAACTGACTAGTCCAACACTCTAGCTGACCCATCGGACTTGACCATTTTGATTTGTCGTTTTCCAAAATCGCAAGTCAGTACCAAGTACAACTAGACAGCAATCAGGCCCTAGTTAGAATACTGGAAAATAGTATACAAGAAGAGATGCTTGCATTCATTTCTTCAAATTTACAAGTTGCCATTTTTCATTTTTAATTAAAAAAAAGAAAAAAAAAACATAAAACTTTTGATCTATGAAAAAGAAAAATGTACATTTGTGCAAAATCTCACTTTTTTGTTCCTACAGCGACCATACATTCACATAGGACAAGTTTTGTTTTTAAAATCATCAGACAAAAGCTGTGCAAACAGTCCACTCAACCTAGTAGCACCCGGGCCAGGCCTGAAAACTGAATCATCTCCACGAATTGCACAAGGGTCCGACCCATGATCCGAGCCACCAACACACCACGCACCTTGACTGAACCGATGGGTGCGGCCCAGAAGCTCTTTATCAATCTTGTCTAGAACCACATCATCCTTTGGAAATTTCCTAGCAAAAGGAGCACTGCTATTGATCATCTTTTCAAAGTCTTTGATGGTCAAATAGCGCGGGTGCTGTTTCGGAGGATAATCCCACGCGATATAATGAAGATCATGGCTTATTGCAGTATTAGTGAACTCTTTTGTGTTGCAAATCACTGTGTGAAAATACCCTTCCGGAGATGAGACGAAGTTTGTGTAGTACATTAATATTGTTCTAGGGAGATTATCATATCCCCATATACAATATTCCACAAAAGATCGAGTAAGCATGACCCATGCCGAGCCTGTAAGCATGCAACATTTATTGAAGAATATCACAATTTAAAAAATTTGTGTAGCAGATATCATAATAAAAGTTATACACGATAACAGAATATAGTTTTTAATCAATTGATTTACTAGGTTTTGTGCATTAAAATACACTCTAGGTGACTTTTGACATGTCCAACCCATTTGACCCGTTTTCTTATCAGCTGACTTTTTTTTTTTTGTATTTTAACCCGTTTGACCCATTAGGGACAAAGTGGGCTTCAACTTTTATGTCAAAGTCAAACAACTATAATTTGAATTACAAATTTAAATGGCTATCGTAAATTGTAATCAACGTGTTCATCGACTATTGTCTATTTAATTATATAAAGTCTACTTGAATTTATCAAAATAGTATTGGAAATTCGAATAGCTTTCTCACTTTCGAACTTCAAAATAGTTTGTTGACCTAAAAAGTCAAAATAAACAGAGTAATACCCTGTTCTGACTTTTGATCTGTGAAGAAAACAACATAGCTTTAACTCCCTTTTCACCAAAGAGTCGTATGCTTTGACCTTTTTACGCTACACAGCTTCATATATACCCCTAAAAACTAACATAATATCATATCTACCCAGCAATAAAATATAAATATGTATTACACTCATAGAAAATGCTTCAAATTTCATATAATACTATTTGCATTACATCCTTCTCCTTACACTAAAACTAATATGCAAAAGGCAACTTTTAAAGGAAGGGTATATATGTCACAAAATTTGAAATGGGAATATTTGAAACTATATGTCTACAGTTGGGTAATTATGACAAGTTTTGAGGAGATATATGAAATTATCTTTTTACATTAAAGTCAACCAAAGTAATTTTCAAATTCAAGATTAGTAAGGTTATTGTAATCCAAGTTGTCATCAACATTTCGCTATTTTATTTATTTAGACTTCCAAGCGTAGCTGTGAAGTTATTATTTGAAAATTTTAAACCAACGCCATTGTTTTTTAAGTTATCAAATAGTTAGGTTGACTTAAGAAGTCAATATAAGTACTGCATATCAAGTTCTTACCAGTGAACAAATTAAAGGATGAAGGAAGGGATCTACGTTGTGAAGTGATTGCAAGGTCTGATTTCTTGGATAAATAAAGACCTGGATCAACAATAATAGGTTTTGCCCTTTGGTTCCTACAAAACCGAACATTTACGATCAACGCTAATTGTTTTATTTTTGTTAATGAAGCAAAATATATATCGGGTAGATACTTACAATTTCCATCCTGTAAGCTTTGTGTGTTCTATGAAGTTGAGAGATCTCGACAAATTAGAGAAAACATGAAGCAAATCTGCAAAATTCAAAGCACAAAGATGCATTAAATGGTTATGAAAACGTTACAACAGATAAAATCATATCTCAAGTTACCAAGAGAAATATTTTTGAATTTATTCAAGATTTTGCTCCATAGAAAAACATGTGCAAGAACTCAAATTGATCATAATTCAAGACTAATCTAATGGTATTGGTTGAATATTCTTTGAATACCTAAGTTAACCATCAACATAGATAGATAAGGAATTCTTACAACTCAAAACACGTACTCTAAATTTATATTGTAATGATGAAAATACCAGAGGCCGGAAAGAGGTCAAATTTACATGAGATTGTTAAAAAAAAAACACTGAAATTTCTGGTCGACATCTAAACAAGAAATGGGCTACTAAGGCTTTCTGTCATCACTTAATCAGGAGTACACCTCAATGATTGTTTTAAATCTCTCTCATATAACCATATTCCTTCCACCTAGTCTTTGGTCAAAAGCGAGTTCCTCAGGCAAGAGGCAATGGAGGCGGCAGTACATGTTGGTTAAAATTAGTGGCGTTACTCAGAAAAACCAATAAATAGCAAACTTTAGGAGGCTGATATGGGAAAACAACCAAAAGGATGAAGAGATTATAAAACGGTTTTACGTAATGAAGAAGGCCGATACGTAAAAGAGACGAGAATCACGAGATAGATGCAACGTTTGGTTGTAAATCAAGCAATGCACGCTCCTCGGTGCTTTTGGGACCTAAACGCCTCTAAGCGTCTCACACTTTCCAAAACCAAGAATTAGTCCATAGTTCTCTAATATGACTAAAGACATCACTAATTCGGTCGTTCATTTTATAGGTCCCATAATCCCATTTCATTTTCTGCTACAAGAAATAATCAAAACACATACTCATATCTACATCGTTGAATAATCACCTAAACAAGTAGCTTCAAGAACAACCTGAATAATAACAAACCAAGAAACAAATAATCAGATAAAATCAAACTCACCATCCTGTGTCACAAGAGGATAATCCGAAGCACTAAGATTAATAAACCAATCCCAATTCACGCTCTCCTTCAACAAAATAGCAATCGCTTGAAGCGTTGTCGCAATCATCGTAGGACCTTTATAAGTCACCAAATTCGACTGAGCCATCACCCTAACATTCTCAACCTCAGAAAAAGTCTGATCATTCTTAACCGCCATCGTTAGCTCCAACCTTTCGCGAGGCGGAGCCTCAAGATCCATATGCAAAATGTACTGATTTCTCGGATGATACACAGCCTGCAAAGTCCTCATCATCCTCTTGCTATCACCCTTCGTACCCGAAATAAGGTAAGCTAATCTAGGAGCTTTTTCTTTAGGGAAATCACTAACTTTATCCATATTCATCTCCACAAAATACCCACCAGACTCATCTGATCTTACCAAGTTTAAATTCAACAAATCTTGATCATATGAAGATGGTGATGATAATAATGATGATGATGAATAATATCCAAAAACAGCAGCAGAAATAAGAGTAATCCAAACAACCAAACTCACAAAAAAGGGGATTATCCACTTCCTATCATTATTATACACTCTTCCAGAATAATTATGAGCATGTTTCTTGAAATTCTTGCCAAAAATCGACATCTAGAACTTCAACTCTTCAAGAACACTAAAGTTTATATTTTTATTAACCAACAACACATCAAACCTATAAAAATCCCCAAATCAAAGACACCCAGATGCTAAAAACTAAAAAAGATTCAAAGTTTCGGTAAATAAAATCAAGAAACTGCACCTTTGTGAAGAAAGGAGTTGACTTTATTGTTCAAAGATCATAAAGCTTTGACCTTTGACAAGAATTTTCAATCAAACAGACATATATGGTTCAATCCTCATGTTAATTTAGGTGAATTGAAGCAAAGATTGTTTTGTTTTGTTTTGTTTAAGGAAAAATAGAAAAAACAAAGACAGTGTACTATAATTAGGGCATAAAGAGGGGGGTCGGTGGGTAGGGGGGGGGGGGGGGGGGGGGTAGGGGGTGGGGGCTTTTGGTTGAATGAGAGTGATTGCTTAGATTGAGGTGAAGGGGTCCAAGTGGAAAACAATAATTTTAAAGTAATTTAGTGTTGAATATAAGAATGGAGTAAGGTAGAAGTTGGAATAATAAATGGAGTTAGCTTGTGGATTAAGGTGTTGAAATTGACTAATGACTCCTACATTGTTCTTTGTGTTTTCTAAACAGTTTGTTTTTGTTTTGGTTTGTTTTGAAAGTACCAAACTACCCTTTTGGGATTTCTAAATTGGTTAATTAAAGTAAGAGGGTGTTTGGAATTGTTTTTTGAAATTAGGTTATACGTTTTATTGTAGTAGGGTGGAGCTGCTTTTAGATTAGTGTGTTTTGGTAATCTATTAAACGCATATAATCTATTTTTATAAACCTTTCTTAAACACTAAAAACTGATTATTTGCGTAACTCTAGTCATATAACATAGTTTGATTATAAACTCAAAATAAAATAAAAAAATTGATGAAGTATATATTTGATATTTCACTATTATAAAAATGCAAGATGTCAAGACTTAAATTAATTAAAAAGGTAATCAATTGTGTTGAAAAGAAATTATTGCACTCACAAAATTCCGTCCTCAATCATGGTATTGTGCAAAAATAATGCCCAAAAACAATCATAGCACACGGCAAAAATAAGAGTAATCCAAACAACCAAACTCGCAAAAAAAGGGATTATCCACTAAAAACTGATTATTTGCGTTTTGTTGCAGTATGGATGGAGTTGCTTTTAAATTAGTGTGTTTTGGTAACCTGTTAAACGCAAATATTCTATTTTTATAAACCTTTTCCAAACACTAAAAACTGATTATTTGCGTTTTCAAAATGCAATAATCTAAAAATTCATTTTAAAACTCAACCCCAAACACCTTCTAAGTTACTAAATCTGAATTCCTTCCAGATTCAGATTTATTTAAAAGATTTAGAAATTTAAACCCGACTTTGTACTTTTACTAATCCAGTATTGTTTATTTCAAATTATAAAACTATTATACAGTATATTCGTTATGATACTACTACAATCACGATATATGTTTTAAGAGGATATCGACACATGTTTTATATTGAACAAAAACCATAAAACAAATCTCAGTCCTGGTTTTGATAGTACAAATACCGGTCTGGTGTTGGTAAAACAGTATTAGTTTGGTTCCTTATGATACCAATACGATATCGACAGTCACCTAAAATTTAGGATACCAAAAACATTATTTTTTTTTCTTACTACAACTCCGTTTTATACGAAGATTATACCGGGATATCTAGAAAAACAATTACACGGTTGTGAATTCAATTCATTTCTTAAGATAACGAATGTGTTAAATGTGTATATTATTTTTAATATAAGGTCATGTGTTATGACTTCTCATTTTTTTCACTTTACATCATTACCAAATAGACATTAGCTCTCACGCAATTATTTTAACATTAATGTGTAATGGTTTCATTTTCATCATCTATTAAAATAATCTATAAATTAAATAAAGTTAAAAAAGAAAGCAAACAAATTGTGGTGTGGAAATTTTTTCATTGGTGGCAGAAATTAATTCCCACATGGTTGTGTGTGAACCCGTTAACGCCCAAAGCATCACGCCCAGGGTGTTCAACGCTCTTTAAGACCATGTGTAGTGGGGCTTTATATTTATAAAGCCCCTGAATGTGATTGGTCCACGTGGCTGCTGAGTCAGCGTGGAGAGAGAAACTGAAAAAAGGGTGTAGTGGTGGGGCTTTATTTATAAAGCCCCTGATGCTGATTGGTTGATTTTTTTTTTTTTAATCTTTTAATTCAAAATAATCAAAATAATTAAAATAAAATGCAAAATAAAAAGTTACACACATCCTAAATTCCTAAATTACTTATTAATCCTAAATTACTTATTAATCCTAAATTAATTATTAATCCTAATTTTCTCCACTATGGAGAGTAGTTGTCCCAGGGGAAGTAGTACTCGGGTGAGACGGAACGTGAGCTGTCCCGTCCATCAGATCTCGCATCTGAGGGGAAGTAGTAGTACTGACTAGGAGGGGTAGGTTGGCTATAGTAGTACTCCTCCTCCTCAATCTCCCTCAGGGCTTCCAAGTCCCCCTCAGTTGGGGAAGTCCCATGGTCTTGGGGGATGGGGATGGGGGTAGTTTGCTGTTGGGGGATGGGGGTAGGTTGCTGTTGGGGGATGGGGGTGGGGGTGGGAGTAGTCTGGTGTTGGGGGAGTGAAGCAGCCCAGGGGGTAGGGGGCGACAACGTTAGTCGCTCCATTTGTTGCTGGGCCATGACATAATCCATAGCCCAGACCAATTCCTCATCCGTCCAGTCATCATCGGCAGGAGGATGAGGAGGAAAGGTTGGTTGTGCAGCAGCAGCAGGAGGAAAGGTTGGTTGTGCAGCAGCAGCAGGAGGGAGATATAACCAATGTTGTGGAGGAGGAGGAGGAGGATAAATAGGAGGTTGTGGAGCAGCAGTAGGAGGAGGAGATGAGGAGAATGGTAGTCTCCGGGGACGGCCCCGTCCCCTGGGATACCGGCGAGAGTACTGTCGGAGGTTAGAGGAGGATGAGCCTCCTGGTTGAAAACCAGACATATTATGGTTTGAGGAGGAGGATGAGGAATTGGAGGTGTGGTTGATAAATCTGATTTGGTTACCTATTTATAGGGTTAGCAAATTTTGAAATTCAAACGGTTTGGGGGGAAAACGTTTGAAATTCAAATTTTGAAATTTAAACGGTTTGGGGGGAAATTTTGAATTTCAAACGGTTTGGAACAGTAACCGTTTAAAATTTAAAATTTCCAATTATTAATATTATTATCATGTTTATTATTATTATAAAGTTTATTATTATTATTATTAAAAAAAAAAAAAGTTGACTTTTGACCTTGCCACATGGCAAGGTCTGATTGGATGGAAAAAGATGCATATGGCGTTATAAATATAAAGCCCACCCCTCAAATCAGTAAATAGCGCCCCCCTGTAGCGGTGTGGGGGGCGCTATTTTTGAATATAAAGCCCCAATGGAGCCCCACTACGGGTGGTCTAACAGCTACGTGGGAGTGTAAACGTGTAATGTTGGATAGTGCATAATAAAGCCTCCAGAGGTTTTATCTTGTCATCTTACCTATGCGTCACTGTTACACCTTCAAATTTCCACTGCGGGGTTTATACCGCGAGGCGCATGACAAACCAGGATCCCATAGCCATAAGTCACATGAACGACTCTAAATGCCCAAACTATTTAGTTCGTTATTGTAAAACTAAGTTTAAAAGTTTTAACCAAACCAATTAAGTAATAGCAGAAGCGAAATAGTAAAACAGTTAAGTTTAAGTATACGCAAAACACCGCGCCCAAAACCATAAGTAAATAGTTAAATACTCAAAAGTAGTTTATATGTTTATAATCTCATGACTCAACATGATGCATGCCCTATTCGTGCTCCATACCTAATTACCTACAAAAGCATGTTAACGTGTATCAACATAAAGTCGGTGAGTTCACAGTTTGGATAACAAGTAATAAGTAATCGAAAGCGTAGGTCCCCAAGACCCAAAAGTTCACGCGGTTCATAAGATCCATGAACACAGCCGGTGCATTGGTTAGCCCAAATGGCATTACCAGAAACTCATAATGTCCATAACGAGTTCGAAAGGCTGTCTTCGCCACATCCTCCTCTCGGACTCTCAGTTGATGGTAACCTGAACTTAAGTCAATATTAGAATAGAAACTCGACCCTTGTAGCTGGTCGAACAAGTCATCAATACGAGGCAAAGGGTAGCGGTTCTTAACCGTCACTTTGTTCAACTCCTGATAATCGATACACATGCGGAAACTCCCATCCTTCTTCTTAACAAACAGAACTGGAGCTCCCCATGGTGAAGAACTAGGTCTAATGAAACTCCTATCCAATAGCTCTTGGAGTTGGGTAGACAGTTCTTGAAGTTCACCTGGTGCTAGGCGGTATGGTGCGCGTGCAACTGGAGCTGCTCCAGATGCAAGATCAATTTGAAACTCCACTTGACGAACATGTGGAAGTCCAGGTAGCTCCTCTGGGAATATATCTGGGAAATCTCGGACTACTAGGATGTCCTCAATCTTTGTTTCAGTTTCAGCTCGAGTGTCAGATATGTTAGCCAAAATGGTTGGACAGCCCTTTCGAATACACTTTTGGGCTTTCAAGAAGGAGATGATGCCCACCATGGCACCACCACTATCACCCTGTATAGATAAAAATTCTCCCCTTAGGAGGGGGACACAAACAATCTTCTCCTGACAGAGAATTTCAGCGTGTTGCTTGGACAACCAGTCCATGCCAACTACGAGATCAAAGCTTTCTAGGATGATAGGTAAAAGGTTGATGGCAAACAATTGCCCATCTAGCTCGAGCTTACAGTCACGATGAATATGGGTTACCTCACCAGGCTTCCCATCAGCTAACTCTATAGTGTACGGGGTATCAAGAAGAGTAGGAACCATCCCTAGTTGTTTGCTAAGTTTTGATGACACAAAACTATAATCCGCACCAGTATCATAAAAAATAGAAGCAAGAGTGTCGTTCAAGGAACACGTACCCATCACGACATTGTTATCAGTCCTAACTTCCCCAGAGCCCATCACAAATGCTCTTCCACGAGCCCCATTGGTGTGTGTTACCGTTGTGGTTGTTGTTGTTGCCAGTATTGGTAGTGTTGTTGTTCCCAGTCTTGTTACCACCACCATTGCTATTATTACCCATGTTATTACAATTACCATTAAGCTTTGGACAGTCCCTCCTGAAATGATTCTCACTTCCACACTGATAACATCCTTTACCACCTCTCTGTTGTTGCCCTTGCTGTGCTGCTGGCGGATTTCCCGGGATGTACACCCTACAGTC
Organism: Ambrosia x helenae; assembly: GCA_030844895.1. Lineage (NCBI taxonomy): Eukaryota > Viridiplantae > Streptophyta > Magnoliopsida > Asterales > Asteraceae > Ambrosia > Ambrosia x helenae. The sequence continues at coordinate 51,261,954 of CM061223.1, forward strand.
CTTCTGCTTATGTCCCATCCTGCCACAGCGATCACACTTAATATTGTTACATGTCCTAGTGTGATGCCTATTGCACTTGTTGCACTTAGGTTGGTTTCCCTGATAACCTCCCTAAGAGTGATTGCGGTTGTTACTACCGCCATGGTTGTCATGCATCCTATTCTACTGCTGCTGCTGAATTCCATTAACTGGGGGCTTGCCAGATGCATTCTCCCACTTCCTCTTGTTATCATTAGTGCCAGAAGATGAAGCACCACGAGGGGGTAACAGTCCCTCTTCCACCTTCTGATCAGTTAGCTAGTGAGCCATACAAATAACCCGCTGAATGTCGTTGAGGTTAGCAGCAGTAACCATGCTCTTGATTTGGGGCACTAAGCCCTTGATGTATAACTCAATCCTCTTGTAGGGCGGGTTGGAGTAATTCGGGCACATTGCCGCCAACTCATGTGATCTAGAGGTATAGCTCTCAATCTCCAATCCCACCATCTTTAGATTGAGATACTCAGTCTCCAGCTTTTGAATCTCATCTTGAGGACAGTACTCCTCTTTCATAAAATCCTTGAAATCCACCCAAGGTGTAACATTCGCCATATCAACACCTAGCATCTGCACCTGAGAGTTCCACCAGGATAATGCCGCATTCTCGAGAGTTGCAGTAGCATATTTCACCCTGTCAGCTGGTGGACAGTTACACATGGCGAAGCAAGATTCCAGTTTTTTGAACCACCCCAGTAGTCCGACAGCCCCTTCAGATCCTCCAAAGTTCTGCAGCTTGCAGTCTATAAAGGACTTGTAGGTACAAACTGGAGGGTGATGCGCAGGTTGGCCTAAGTACAAAGAGCAAAAATTCACAAATGAGAAAAAGAGCGTAGCGTTGGAGTCTAAGGAAAATATTAGAGCAAAAAAGTGTTACCAGCTTGAAAAGCTGCGAGGGCTTCAACCACCATGTCGTTGATGAGCGCATTCAGCTCTACTTGGGTCATGTTAATGTTTCCTCTCCCGCGTCCTCTTCCCGCCATAGTAATTCTACATTTACACTATACTCATGAGAAAACAACAATATGTCCCACATACAATCGTTCACATAGTACAAGTAAACTATAATATAACATAGATAACATGCGCGAGAATAGAATAAAGTAGTCGATTAATAGTAGTAGTAAAAATCCAAACATAAGCAAACGATTCTCAAGTCTCACACGATAAAACAGAAGTCATAATAGGAATGTATATGAAATACTAAGATAATAAAAGAAATCAATCGTCCTCGCGATCCATGGAGACACACGAGCCCTCATCCTTGCTCTCGTCTAGAATCTCCAATGACTCTTCCTCTTCTTCCCCAGGCTCGAGCTCCTCCTCGAGTTCTGCATCCAGTGCTGCTCCGAGAGCATCGAATTCTCCTATCATAGGCTCCTCCTCGGGATTTTCCTCGGGATCCTCCTTAGGATCCTCCTCTGGTTCCTCAGCATTTTGACCCAGAGCTTCTATAAGCCTGTTGCGAACCAAAGTCAACTCCTCTCTAGTAAGTGGTAGCTCCTGCTTAGCAACCGACCTCTCATGTCTAGCCTTATCAGCTTCCTTTTTAACCCTTCCCAGTTCGCCAAACAAGTAATCAATCTGTCCCTCCATCTGCTTAAGGGTCTCATCAGCATTTCTCCTCCAATACTAAATTGCTTGACAGCGTTGTAGGCATTCTCTAATTCAGTATGCACATGTCTCACCATCCCTGTCAATGACCTCTCCCATGAATCAACAATGGGAGGTACCCGAGCTGGCACTCCGTATCCAACAACCCATGAGTGCAGCATGTCAGTGAACCACAACCATCAATTGGTATCCTCATATGGATCTCGTGACTGAGCTGGCTGTTCGCACGGATCTAGAGATGAGGTTTGCGAACCCCCAATAGCACGATAAGAAGAGTAGTTTCGGTGAATAGAGTTAGTCATGTTTTCCTACAATACGTTTGATCAGTATACGTATCCAAGAAATAACAAGTGGTGCACTTTAAGTAGTCTTATGCTATGATGATTATAGACTAGAATGCAATCCTAGTTCACTATAACCAATGGCTCTGATACCAATCTGTCACACCCTCAAATTTCCATTGCAGGGTTTATACCGCGAGGCGCATGACAAACCAGGATCCCATAGCCAAAAGTCACATGAACGACTCTAAATGCCCAAACCATTTAGTTCGTTATTGTAAAACCAAGTTTAAAAGTTTTAACCAAACCAATTAAGTAATAGCGAAAACGAAATAGTAAAACAGTTAAGTTTAAGTATGCGCAAAACACCGCGCCCAAAACCATAAGTAAATAGTTAAATACTCAAAAGTAGTTTATATGTTCATAATCCCATGACTCAACATGATGCATGCCCTATTCGTGCTCCATACCTAATTACCTGCAAAAGCATGCTAACGTGTATCAACATAAAGTCGGTGAGTTCACAGTTTGGATAACAAGTAATAAGCAATAGAAAGCGTAGGTCCCAAGACCCAAAAGTTCAAGTGTTATCAGTTTAAGCGTGTCAGGGGTAGCTAACCCACTCATTGCAACTAAACAGGAGATTATTGGGAACCTTCAGTAATGTGTTAACATACGTTAAACTGCCTTAAGAACTAGTGTTTATCAACACTAGCATAACAGATGTGGTCAGAAGTTCATGCCCATGCCTCCAACATCGCAAACATGAGGTTGCTGCATAACCTAATAGCGCTATTAACTAATACTCCGTTCGCCTCCAGCGATTAACCCAATAATATGTAAGGACTTTTCAGTGATAGAGTGTTTAGTTCACAAAGGACCAATAAGTTATAAACTGATCAAAGCGCAATCCACACAAGGATTCGTAACGGACTCTCCCAAAGAGTCAATGTCTAAGTAGTCCCAAACCGGACTAGAAAACGTTTACCAAAGTTGTCTCAACCTGAGACGCATGCTTTTGAGAAATGTAGTGAAACTCACCTTAGTATGCAAGCAAGTAAATCCAAATTTTCAAAATAGGGTGTGCTACCGACTCCCTAGTACATGTGTCACTAAGTGAGTATATGTGTAATACCATTACACCATATAACCCGTTTGTCCAAGACGTTTAATTATTTAAAACCGTGTAAGTGACACCTAACGATTCTACATGCATAAGTAAACCCTACGGACCCGTTGGTGAATATGTTGGTTATCATTAGTTTTACACTTCATATGCATCTCATATAAGTGTCCCTTCAAGTTCATGTCAATTACATACCACAAAATACAAAATCTGCGTTTTTAGGACAGATTACGCGCCATGAAAACTAATTTATTAAAAATACTTATCCAGTGAGTTAGACTCCCAAAGTTTTACTAAATATTCTAGGAGGTCTACTGGACAAATCAATATTTTTAGTTTGTGATAAAACCTTGTATAAAAATTATGAAAATTCACGGAACACAGCTACGTTCAGAAAATACACACAACAGATCAGTTTAGTAGAAAAATTCTCAAAAATCGTGTATTCATCCAAACGGGATGAATCCACTTGGAAAAGCCTAGTTATTCCAATGTTAACCTACTGTACAAATTTCATAACTTAATTCCTTGTAAAACTCGAGTTATAATTGTTTAAAGTTGACTCAGTTTGTTAATCCAAAAATCTGATATGACCTTTAATGAAAGAAAATTCCAAAAACTATTCATCCGAAGTCCAAATCAGATGATTTTACCCATGATGAAATGCTAAGACCATGTATAATACAACCATGCAAAGAAATCATCAAAACCAACATGTTTAAGTCATCTAACAGACCCTACAAGTCGACCCAAACATTCTGTCCAGATTTTATTCATGCATAAACTCTTATTTAAACTACTCACGTATGTGTTGATGTAATTGATGTAACAATGTGTCTGATACTTCAACAATAACTGACTGAAGATGCTAGGTGTGTTTAGGATTCGCCAGCAACGTCCAAGGGGGAGATTGTTGATGCATTTTCTGTGGACGTCACTGTCGAATAGACTAGGGTTGAGTCTTTGTATTGTTTTACATGAGATTGTGGTGATCCATAAGGCATTTTATGGATCTGATGCATTTGTGAATATAGACCAAAACCTAAGTCTAGGTTCGACCGTTTGAGATGGTGCGAATGTGGAAAAGTTCCACATTCGACCTCCTTAAATGGGCGAAGGTGACATATGGTTTTGGACTATAAATAGCAATCTTATGTGTTGGTTTTCATTTGTAGATTTGAGTTTATGCTTTGAATGCTCTCAAGGGGGAGGTCATGCCCGACCTCCCCCGGCCTCGAGATAGATGTTTATCCTACTGATGACAGTGTCTGTAACCGTTTCTGAATTAATACGAATCTGTGATGACTTTGTTATCGTATGTTTCTGTCTCGTCTCGAGTCTCCCGTCTGAAACCGAGTTGTTTTTCGCTTAATCGATCCTTGAATTCGGTTTGATAACCGGATTCTCAACTGGTATCAGAGCTATGGTACCGATTTGAACGATCTAACAGTCGTTTGAATCAATCACAGCTCGTTTTCATGATTTCAGACGTTAAAGTTCAGTTCTTGATTGAAAGGTTGAAACCCTAGAAACCCTAGATTCTTAATTGAACCCAAAATCATGTGATTTCACCATGTTTTTGTGAATTCGAGGGTTAGGTTTTCATTTCCGCACCTTTCTGTACAAGTTTCATCATCAAATTCGAAGAATTAGAGTGTTTATGGGCTGATTTGCAGAAAATATTGAAGAAGAACACGTTTTTCTGCACATTCGCACCTTTCAGAAAAACGGGTGGGCGAACGTAGGATTAAATGGACGAAAGTGGAGTGTAAATGGACGAATGTAGAACTTTTTGGGCGAAGGAGAGAATTTTCTACATTCGTACCTCACGACTGGGCGAATGTGGAATTTCATCCAATGATGGTACATTCGACCTTATTAAACGGTCGAACGTAAACATATCCGGATTAAATATCATTTTATCCGTGATTGTTATGCTAAAGAGTTGATCGATATGGTCAAAATCCACACTGATTATCAACGCGCCGATCTTTTTACCAAAGCTTTTGATAAATCCAGATTTGATTATCTTTTGAAAGCAAACGGTATTAAGGAAAAACAGGACTGATCACCACCTCAGTCTATCACTTTTTAGTTTAATTTTTTACTGTTTTTCATAAAAATTTCGAAAAATCCAAAAACATTGAAAAATTTCAAAATCCATAAAACTTAGAAAATTTCTTTGCTGACTGCTATATCTTCTTCCCTTAGATTAATGCCGTCAGATTTCTGTGAACAAACGATATCTGGGCAGTCACATATTTGAAATGCTCCAGCTTATCCTTGGGAACAGTAAATTCGAAAATTTATAAAAATCAGAAAATTCTAAAATGATTTCCTGGAGTATAAAGGGAAATGATAGTACATCAGTGGGGATCTGACACATTCTAAATAATGTAATGCTATATAGGGCGTGTGTCTGAGTCTGTGCGATGTGCTGATAGGCTTCGTAGACCTATTACTGCGTGCCTGATACATACATATCAAACGATTTGTTGTGTGGATGAACTCCTCATGGGCATATGGTCTTAGTACCGTAATTTCGTTTGATAGGGTATTTGTACAAAACTCGGAGGTTTAGGGTCGTTATGTTATTAGTTGTCTGGGGATAGCCTCTCTGATCTTCTGCTGTAAGTCATTACGGACCTAGATCAGATAGGGTGTCTTTATAAAAGAGCTTTATGCCAAATCCTAAAGTTACCGAATTGAGGAACTTTTCATGTGATTTGATGATCAAAGATTATCTATTACATCGGATTGATCACTGATGCAAATCATGATTAATATCAGTCCTCAACCTGGTATAGTGCATATGTTACTCTGCTGCATTAATTTGCTGACCTGTATACCTCTATGCATTATAACTTGTACAATTACAGATAACGAAAGCATAATCACGCTTTACAATGAGTCTTTGTGCTTTTACTTCTTGATACGGGAGTATGTCGTGTGCGTGGGAACCACAGACAATTGCGTTTATACTATAAATATCAGTATCAGTATAAAGCACTGCACAAAAGTCTGCATGTGAGTTTATGTGGATCACAATATCAGCAGTTGCCAGATCACACATTGTCTTTAATGATAATAATTTCAAAAAGATCAACGGTGTGATCAGATTTCTCATAAACTGATATGATCCCTTTACCGGAATCACAAAAACATTTCCAGTTTTCATTTACATTTTTGCATTTTACTTTACTGTCAAAAATTACAAAACTCAAAAAGATTTTAGGTGTGTTTTAGCATAAACTTTAGAAAATCCAAAAAGATTTTTCATTTTCATCTTATTTTTGATAACTGATGGTGGTTGATGACGATTTTCTAAAACCTGGTACACCAATTGAGTTTTGTGATCTTTAAAATGTGAAAATATGATGATTGGATGCTTAAAAGTTGAGAAATAATTGAATCGGGATTCGTTTTTGAGATTTGGAAAATTTTCAAAAATTCCATTTTACATTCGCCCATTCGTTTGGTCGAATGAGGAATTTTTCCAGCTCTTTCGAATGAATTGGACGGGCGAAGGAGAGAGTTGTTGAACTGATGTTCATTCGAACCCTTTTGCCTCATTCGAACCCTTTAAGTAGGGTCGAAGGAGCCAAAAGCTTCTCCTTCGCATGAACAAAACGGGCGAAGGAGACTGTCTATATAAAGACTTCCAGCTCATTCGAACCCCATATATTTTTTCTCAGAATTTCAATTTAAAGTCACCTTGTTGCTCTTTTGTTTTACAATCTACCATTGTTTGCGCCTTCATCTACTGATCATTTTCCTATAATTGTTTCAGGTTATCATCTGTTTTACAAGGATTAATCGTGGTTTTTGTGTCTCGAACCCTAAGTGTCTAAAACCTGTTTTAAACTGGATAATTGTTTCAATTGTTGACTGGTTTTCATTCTATGTATGTTTTAGGGGGAGAATAACTAACAATCTAGGTTTCATTAACATCAGTTTGATGTTTTTGATCAAAACCCCTTTTCGAACCTTAGTTTCAATTAGAAAACATACATATAATGAACTTTAATCGTTTTTGTTTGGTTTAATAGCTTAGTCGGCATGTTTAGGTAGTATTGCAATCAAATGATCATGCTTAGAATATGTTAATTTCGTTATTGAAATTTTGAATTTGAACAGTCACTTTCGCCTTCAGTCGTTTGGGCGAAGGAAACAAATTCGGTCGAATGAAGTTTTTAAACTGGTCGAATGAATGAAGAAGGGTCGAATGAAATTTGTTCCAAAAATGTTGTACATTCGAACCATAATATTCACATTCATACCATGTGTTTTTCTCATTCGCACCCCCGACTGGGCGAATGAGAAACTGAATTATCAAATTTTCAATGTTTGAAATTTTAACAACTTTTAACATGTGTTTTTGATTTGTTTTACAGAATTTGAACATGTCCGAGCCAGAGAAAACTACCGAACAAGCAGGATCGTCTTCACAACCTGCTAAGACGGTACCACTGAAGCAGTTGGATTTCGAGAACGCACATAACTGCTGTGCTTATTTGGGAGATGTAAAGAAGCACACTGAATTCGCTGAAATCATAGAATATTTGAAGAGATGCAGAGTAATTGACGCGATTGCTACACCTACCGTCATTTACCGCGATATTATGCAGGAGTTTTGGTCAAACGCGAAGCTGGATTTTTGGAATTGTGAGTCATGTTTGACAAGCAAGGTTCAAGGACAGAGAATAATTGTTTGTGAACAAGATTTACAAGAGGCGTTGAACTTGCATGATGAGAAGACGGACCCTAAAGAGTTGGGATTCATGGATCAGCGTAAGTGTTTCTTGAGGATGAAATATAATGGACCTATCACCGATGGTTCACTACATAAAGGAAAACTGTGCCCTCAGTTTAAATATTTGGCACATGTTTTGATTCATGTATTTGGATCGGCTGCGGGTGGATATGACTTGATGAGGAAAAGCATAAGCTCTATGATGGTTGCATTAATATTGAACAAACCGTTCAATGTTTCTGGCATGCTTATGGATCATTTACTTGAGCCGGTTAATGGCACGAGAACACTGAAGTTTTTGCTATATCCTCGTTTTCTACAAATGGTGTTCGACAATAAATATAAAGACTTGAAAAAGGATCCCACACATATTGTTGTTCAAGAACACATGACATTGAACACACTTGCCAGAATGAAAGCTTACAAAGGCTTATCAGCTGATGAACGTCCTCCTGTTAGGCGTTTATTTGGACACTTGGCAAGACTTGATTACGAAGATCCAGGCAAAGAAGATCCAGGAAAAGGGATAGTGAGACATGATGATAGCAATTCTGAACCTGATAATCCTTTACATCATATTGATCCTGATGCGAAGCGAAAGAGACAGGTAGTGAATGTGGGTGCAAAAGGTAGTAAAATGAAGAAGAAAGAGGTGATATTGAAGGTCGTTGAACCTGAAAAAGAGAAACCGAAGTCTGCACCGAAGAGGCAGAAGAGTAAAGCTCAGAAAGGTACACATTTGGTTGATGAGGTGTCTATTGATTCTGAAGAGACACAGGAAGATGAGAGATGGAATTCTGATGCTGAAACCGTTGAGACCACCTTGCCCAAGGCCACTGAGGCTGGTGCGTCTGCTGATGTTGAAGTTCAAGGAGATAAGAGTCCAATTCAGGACGAGGTAATTGAAGTTATTCTGAATATGGATAATATTGAAGCTGATTCTCCTGTTCAAGCAAAGAAAAAGAAGAAACAGGAGAAGCCAAGTTTGAAGAGAAAGAAAGAGCTAGAAATGTTAATGGCTGGCAAGAATTTACCACCAGCTACTAGTTCAAAGTCACCAGTTGCTGAGCAGGTACAGAAGAAACAGAAAACCACAATAACTTCAAGCACACCACAAACAGAAGAAATTCCAATGGATGATGTGAATGAAGCATTGGATAATGTGCTGAAGAAAATGAGAAAAGGAAAATTGCATGAAGTTGTTGAACCACCAAAGAAGACCAAAGTATCGGTGGATAGTGACATCATGACTGCTGTGAATCAGAAATTTTCTGAGTTGATGAATATGATTACAAAACAACAGACGGAGATTGAGCAGCTAAAGTCAAATGACAAGAAAATATTAGAAGTCGTAGTCACATCGGCAGATGACAATGAGACCTTGAAGAAAACCATCAAGAAGCTAAAGAGAGAAAACAAGAAGTTGCTGAAACATGAGCAACGTAATACCAGAAGGATAATAGTCTTGAAGAAGGAGAACAAACAACTGAAAAAGAGTAACAAGCATATGGATGATTTGATCAAGAACTTGTACTCTCAAGCTCCTCAACTTCAAGCCGGTGAGGAAGACAAAGAGTTAGATGAAGAACAGGTTGATTTTGAACCATCAGATGAGGATGGAGATGATGAGTTAGATGAGGATGCTGGTAACGATACTAAGAAAAAGAAGAAAGACGATAATGATGGTGATGATGGTTCGAGTGATGGTTCAGGGGAAAGCGGCTCTGCTTCTGATGATAGTGATGATGATGATGATGACGCTGAACAGTTTTCATATGAAAAGCGTAAAACAGGTAAGGGTGGTGAATCGAGCTCGAAAGCTCCTGGTGAAAATGTTGAAGATGAAGATATTTTCTGGAACGAAAGATTGAAGTCATTGTCTGAAGAAGATAAGAATATGTATCGTCAGATGTTAACCGATCGAGTCTGGACGATAGACATGACTAGCAGGTTTCCAGAAATATTTGAATCCAATAATAAACTCTTCGAGTTGGAATATGAAGACCCTGATCTTGAGGATGGGGAAATGTCTGAGGCTATAATGAAAGAGATATTAGAAGGGTTGGCTAGACAGGTTGGAAAAACTTTGGAAGAGTTATTGGCAGACAATTTTATTCCAAAGATACCTGAGAAAGAGGCTGGACAACATTCTGATGATAACGATGTCCATGGTTTTGAAGAAGTTGAGATTGAAGATCTAACACATGAGGAATATCCACAATACTTCAGAAATGATAAAGATTGTGGAATTCCTGATTTTTCTGATGACTTGCTAAACCATGCTGAGAAAATAGCCAAAGAGAAGAGTAAGGTATTTGAAGAACACATCTTTAAAGGGCATGAAAAGCCTCGGTTCGAACAAACAGACAGTTTGAAGGAGTTGTTGAGGAAACTAAAGGAGAAGGAGAATAACCGCCCTAAAGCTGATATTCAGGGAAGCTTCTACAAACTTCATAGCAGTATGTTCAAAGGCCGTGCCTTGGCCTGGAAGTTTGTCAAAGAGCTTAGGTGTTTTGCGGTGAAATGGGAGAAAGGTATTCTATACTTTGAGAAGTTTCATCATTTAAAGACTCTTCCTTACTGGGCAATCAGAGATATTTGTCGTCACCGTCTAACGGGAGCGCCAAATAGCCAGATTGATTATTTTGCTGAGAAGATGACCCGTGAGAGTCGAACCGAGTGGAATCTGTTTAGACCCCAGTATCCAAAGAGGATTGTACACAAGAAGGAAATTAATGAGATAACTGGGTTGCCCAAGGTTACTTTGAAGTATAAACCACCGCGGGTGCTGAAGAAAATTCCGTTGTTGTCTATTCCTCAGCATTTTGCTAAAGATTTTATATGGTGGTACTATGATTGGAAAACAGCTGAGGCCGTAATTGTGTTAAAAGACAGTGAGAAGGATTATAAGAAGGTGCTTATTTTTGATCCTATGTGGCTAATCAATTGCTCACATGAGGATATCATCATGTTATTCTATAATCCGATTTTTGCTGAACCTAAAGACGCTGAGCAAGCAGGAAAGTACCAGAAGGTGGTATTTCTGTGCTTTGCATATGACATCAACGCTGGATGTGATTATGAACAGAAGTTGGGTAAAACTGTTGAGAAGCAGACTGTGCCTGTGAAGAAAACAAAGAAGAAGACATTTCAGGAACCGGAACTGACTAGAGAACAAAAGATTATACGACACATCAGAATAATGAACAAGCACATGGATGAACAGAGAAGACAACAATCCAAGCAATAGTCGAGGGGGAGTTTGTAGGTGCATATGTGCGACTAATGCTTTGGATTGGATAACTCATTTGTTTTGTTTATTATCGTTGGTGCGAAGGAACAATTTTGATGGTGCGAAGGAGAGATTTCATGGGTGCGAAGGAAGCTTTTTGGGGCGAATGAAGTTTGTTTATTATGGAGTTTGGTTCGACCACTCAGAGTGGGCGAACCTGCACATTCGCACGAACAAAGTGGGCGAATGTGCAGTTTATAAATAGGCAAACTCAGTTTTTGCAGCTAACTTTGAGTCATTTATTTCCCGCCACTTTCTGAATTCTCTCTGTAACTTTTTATAAACTTGTTTTGCGTCGAGTCCTTGATTGTAATCATTATTTTACGTGTATTCAAGTTTGATTATTAATGAAAACGTTTGAAAATGATGATTTGTGTGTGTTTATCTGATTAGTTATCATTTTGTGCTGGTTTTGGGGATTCCGCACCCAAAACTAAATTGTTTGATTGTCTTTGTAGTTTACCGATCCTTTCACGCGCATACAGTATGCATATAACCGATCAATCAATAATCAAAAACCATCATAAAACATTCATAATACCTAGAATGATCAGAACCTATCATAACACATGCAAAACCATAAATCCTAAAGATCTAAACATCATAAACACGCGCAACATGCAACCTATCAATTACTAATTTTTATAAACCACATCGGATTGGGTTTGGGTTTGCCATTTGAAGATTATATAAAAAAATGAAAGTATAATGTGAATGTGGAGTGAATTTGTTTAAAAGTTGGACTAGGTGAATGAATATATATATATATATATAGAGGATTTTAAATAATTTGCTTTTAATTGACCGTTTCAAACGATCAAATAATAAATGGCCCACCAAACTGACTGTTGTCTCTCATTATTGCGCTAGCGGCGCTTTAATGCTCCCCTCCTAGTGGCACCGGGGAAACAGAGGGAGAACTATTGTTTCAAAATTCGCTAAGATGAATGGGGCACGAGCCCTTACCTTCCATCTTAAGAGGTTGAAAATGAAACTTAAAAATAAAGATAACTATTGTAGATACCAACCTTTAATTGTAAATGGGGTCTTAATTAACCTGCGCTTTGCGGCGGGGCGCGTTTGTTGTGTAGAAGTATTTAATGGTATAATGGACAACGATTTTTTCGCATTCATTCACGCAATGCTATAGCAAACGTCCCGACACATTGTTGCGGGACGCAGTTTACACTCATGTGTTGCTGCGAAGAACGTAATTGTCACACCCTCAAATTTTCACTGCGGGGTTTATACCGCGAGGCGCGTGACACACCAGGATCTCATAACCATAAGTCATATGAAGGACTCTAAATGCCCAAACCATTTAGTTCATTTCAAAACCAAGTTTAATAACCAATCAAAAGTTTTAAGAAATGCGGAAACGAAATCAAAACAGTTAAGTTAAATAGTCATGCGCAAAAACAACGCGCCCAAACCAAACCAAAGTAAAAGTTAAGTAAATGATAAAATAGTTCAACAATGTTTATTATCCCATGACAACCATGATGAATGACCTATCGTGCTCCAAAACTAGCGACCTGCAAAAGCATGCTAGCGTGTGTCAACATAAAGTTGGTGAGTTCACAATTTCAGTAGCAAAAGTAACGTTTCCAAAGTTGTAAAAATACCATCAGTTTCTATGCGTGCCAAGGGTAGCTAACCCACTCATTTTAACTAATCTGGAATATTATTGGGAACATACAGAAGTTAACAATTTGCCTTGGTACTAGTGTCTATCAACACTAGTAGAAAAAGTGGTCGATAGTTCATGCACGTAACCCAAGCACATCAAGCATGAGGCTGCTGCACAACCTAATAGCGCTACTAACTAACACCCCATTTGCCTCCAGCGATTAACCCAATAATGTGTAAGGGCTTTTCAAGTGAAATAAGTGTTTAGTTCACAAAGGACAAAAAGTTGCAAAATTGATAAAAACCCTATCCACGCAAGGAATCGAAAACCCGACCCACACGAGTCAAAGCATCCCAAAACCCGGGATGGAAAAGTAGTCCCAAACCGGACTAGAAAAGTGTATGAAGTTGTCTCAAACCCAAAACGCATGCTTTTGAGAAAATGTAGTGAAACTCACCTTAGGTTGCAAAAGCTAAATCCAAATCCGATAGTAATAGGAACGTGCTACCGATTATCTATTATATGTGTCACTATGTGAATACATGTGAATACACAACACATAACAAGACTCGTTTGTCCAAGATATCCAATAATGTGAAAATGTTTAAGGGACACATAATGTAACTAATTACATGCACAAGTAACCCTACGAATTCGTTGGTGAACATTACATTTATAATCAGTCATACACACCATATATGTTTCATACAAGTGTACACACAAGATCAAGTCATAACTAAGATAGACAAGCTTTCAAATAAGAACTTATATACAAAAGTCAAAATATGCGTTTTCAGGGCAGATTATGCGCTGTCAAAACGATTTTATTAAAAATACTTACACAACATATTAGACTCCCAAAATTTTACTGAACATCTCTATGAGTCCAGTTGTCGTGCCATCGTTTCGTGATAAAACCACATTGAAAAATTATGAAAATTCAGTTACTACAGCTAGGTTCTGAAAACATCCACATCAGGTCAGTTTACAAGAAAATTTCTTAAAATCGTGTATTCATCTAAACGGGATGAATCCACTTGGAAAAGCCGAGTTATTCATGTACCTATCTACTGTCCAAAATTTGTGACCTAAATCCTTGTAGAACTTGAGTTATGGTCCTTTAAAGTTGACCCAATTTACTAATCCGAAAATCAGGTTTAACCCATGTTTCTAATAAATTCCAAAAACATAGTAAACGACATCTAAAACGCACAAACTTATACATTCTGAAAATCTAAGAGTTCAAACAACATGCACATGCCAAGAAACAATCAAAACAAACACTTTAGAACCACGTTACTTGTCCTACAAGTTACCACATGCAATCAGTCTATTTTTAAACATACAATTATCTTAACTTTTAAAAACCCTAGGAGTATATTATCGCTTAAATACATCATATAAACATAATACAAGACTCCTCATGTGTTAGGATCTGAGTTTGATTGTTTTGATTTGTTTAAGTAAAGATGAGAAGAATGAAGTGAATATAAATGGAAAGTGCAGCGGAATGATAAACTATAAATCAAAACAAGAGAATAATTGTTTTTAATCGAAAGCTTTCATTAATTGAAAGATTACAATATTACAAGTACTCCCCCTCAGCCAGATCACTCTGTGATTGTTTGTCTGAGAGAATGTTGTGAGTGATGAATAGAACAGTACAAGCACTGTTCTATTTATAGACAAAACTAAACCACTGATGATCTAAGCTGACGTCACCTAAGACAGTGACCTCTAACAGAATAACAACATAAAACATCTGCTATATACAAACTACTGTTACATTGTAAAACTCTGAAAGTTAAACTGCTGTTGAGGAAAACTCTGATGGTCTTGAATCATCTGTTGGAGCCTAAGTGCTGTTGGCTCCAACAGACCTTTAGTCTTCAGCACTTGATCAGCAGTTGTTCTTCATCAGACCTTTAGTCAGCAGTTGTTCTCTATCAGTTGTTATCCAACAGTCCTTTGTAGCAGTAGTTGTCACAGCAGTTGTTTGGGTAGAACAGTTGTTAGGGTCAACAGTCTTTTGGGAGGAGTATGTTGTAAATGCTGTTTATTAATATGGATCAACTGAGTAGTATATTTTGGCTTTTCAATCATCTGTTCTTCTGCATGTCAGCAGACCCAACAATCTCCCCTAGAACAGATGATGCCAAAACTAGGCTTTATTCTTGATCTTTATTCCTCATCAGACTTTCTCTAATTTGACCTTTGAATTGTAACTCAAAGTTCAATGAATAAAGGTCTTCAACATCTCTTTCAAGCTCAAGGTTCAACAGTGTTTGGAGGTCATCTACACACAGGCCATGTGCATCATCCATGCTAAGTCTTTGAGCTTCTCCATCTTATCTGAGCAGAGTCAATTCATGGGTGTCTTTGTTGACCTTCCATTTTAGAATTTTTGAATTAGAGGATTTGCTGAGATGCACTTTTATTCTGGATGAGTTTGGTGATGGAGGTCTCCCAATGAGTTCTCTGAGTTTTTCAGAGGTGGGATCAGAGAAATAGTGTATTTGATTAAAGAGGCCCTCCTTTATAAAAGTATCAGCAAACTTCTTCTGATCTTCTTCAGACATTTCTTTCTTCTTTTTGAATTGTCTTCTTGCAGCAGCAGATAGATCAGAAGTATCAAGTAGGTTGTCTAATGTAAAAGCCTGTTGAGGTTTTTTCATCAGAGGTTCATCAGGGTAGACAGGTTTTCTGGGCAAGTTAGGGTCTTTCTTCTTGTTTTCTTCCAACTTCTTGTAAGTTTCAACCAGCCTCAGCTCTGACCATCTTGCAACAGACTTCATCTCCCGATAGTCTGCAGCCATAATCTCTTGTCTCATTCTTCTGAATTTCAAGGCTTTGGCTGGATCTCTGCCTTTACTAAAATCAGGGGCAGAGACCTTAGCTAGGGGATTCTTGGCCATGTCCTCAATTCTTATGAGTTATTCTTTGAGAGCATGAGTGGTCCAGCCTGCAAACTGTTTCTTGTTTGCTTTGTAGGGCATGGTTGACAAGATTTGTTCAAGAAGTGATTCCCTAACCTCCCTTTCCATGTCACTACTGAGAGGCATGGTAGACATGGAGTTGCTCAGGGTCTTAGGAAAATCTTCAATCCTTCTCAGTTTGCTAAGTTCTGCTGAATGGATGCCCTGAACACTCCTGTCATCTTTCCCTTTGCATTTCTCTTTGATGATAACATCTGCATGTTCAGCCTTGTATTTAAGATATGTATCTATGTTTAGGGGAACAGGAAAATTTGGAAGAGATGGGAAAGATCTTTCAGATGGTTTTTCAGTATTGTAGAAGGATTGCATTTCCCCCTTGAGTAGATCAAGTTCAAGGGGATACTGAACAGCCAATGGTGTAATGGTTGGTGGTGGTCAATGGGATGTAAATTGTGAGGTGTGTGGTGAGAATGATGAAAGTGGAATGGCAGATATGGGTGTAGATTGTGTGGTTGAAGTAGTAGGTGGTAATGTGTGAATATTTTCATCCTATACCACAAAGGTAGATTTTCTCTTCCTTTTGTACAAGATTTTTGGTGATGGTGGTGTTGAAGCAGTGGTTGTGGTAGTAGGTTCAGTCGTTGGTTTGGTAGTTGTAGTGATAGGTTCAGATGTTGTGGCGGTATCAGTGGTTTTGGTGGCAGCAGTGGTGTAGATGCATTTTGTGCGACTAATGCTTTGGATTACATTTAACATATGTTTTTGTCATCAGTCGAACGGTCAAAGGAGAATCCATATGGTCGAAGGAAGATTTCTAAACGGTCGAAGGAGACTTGAAGGTGCGAAGGAGAACTGGAGGTCGAAGGTAGATATAGATTTTAATGTATTGCTTGGTTCGACCAGTGTGATTGGTCGAACCTGCACATTCGACCATACTATATGGGCGAATGTGCAGGCCTATATAAGGTCAAGTTCATTTTTGAGATGTAACTTTTTGACATTTTGTTTTCCCTCTAGTCTAGTGTTCTCCCTAGGGTTTTGTGTCAACTTTGTTCACGTCTGTAATTGATTATAAACATCCTTTTAACGTGTAATTGAGTTTGTTTATGAATGGAATGAATGTTTTAATGATGATTTCTGCGTTTTGTTGATATTATTATCATTTTGTAACTGATTCAAGGATTCCGCACTTGAATTAGTAGACTTGTTTGATCAACATAATTGTTTTTGTTAATTCGATTCTCCTACAAAGTGGTATCAGAGCCATATGGATCAAACAACTACAATTTGATAATAGTACAGCTGATTTGGACCCTATTTTGATCAAAAACTTTCTGGTCGAACGTGTGAGTTTATTTGGTCGAACCAAGGAATTTTTGGTCGAACGTGGTGTTTCAGTTGGTCGAATCTAGAGTTTGTCAGTGTTTAGTTGTTCATTCGACCATTTGATTTTCATTCGACCAATCGGACGGTCGAAAGTGAGTTGTAAACGGTCGAACGAGGGAGTAAACGGTTGAAAGTGATTTGAGTCTGTTATTTTCTACATTCATATCTTCTTAAACGGTCGAACGTGAACAATTTTGCACATTCGACCACTCGATACATATGAACGTAGAATCTGTTATAAAACTTTTCTAATCTTTTCGTGTTTAATCATTTTCAGATCGATATGTGGAACTTTCCTACTACACCACGACCTAACACGACACCACAACAGCAGACAACCATGGATCCTTGGTCAGTAGCCGCTCAAAGGTCTAGTCAACCATCACAACCTATCAATTACATGACGATGACTAGAACTATTCCCCAACATGTTGCACAACCACAACCACAACCGATGGCTGATTATTGGGGAGTGGCAGCAGCAGCGGTACACTCTCAAACGACAAATGCCATTTCAACTCTTATCCAAGACTTGTCTTCGGGGAGTGGAAGTCGTCCACCTAAGCTTATGGAGATGGTCGATTACAACACGTGGAAGACCAAATTCAAGATCCATCTGGAGGGAATGGGTTTAGAGTGAACAGAAGCGTGGCAGATGATTGCGAAGGGCTATGTTGCTCCGATCTTGGAGAACATGGGAGAGCCTATTCCGTTGGAAAATCTTGCAGATGATGAAAAGAAGAAATTTGCTATTGAGAAGAAGGCGTTTTCTCAATTGTCCCAAGCTATCAATACTGATTTATTACATCAGTTTGGTTCTTGCACAACATCTAAACAGCTGTGGGACATGTTAAAGAATAGGCAGGATGGAAATGAGAAGACGAGGAAGTTAAGGATGGAGGAACTTCGAAAAGAGTTTGAGAATTTCAGCTACATGGGGAACGAGACGCTGAAAGAGTTGGTTCCTAGGTATTGTCATTTACTTACTGAGCTATCAAGCTACGAGATAAGCATACCTATGTCAGAATTGGTGGACAAGTTTGCCGATGCATTGCCACCATATTGGAATCAGCATATAGAGGTTTTGAAAGAAAAGGATGCTTACCAATATTGGACAATTAATGAGTTTATTCAGAAACTGGAAAATAAGGAGATGGAAGAAAAGAGGAAGGCAAAAAAAGCACAAATTCCTCAAAATCCAGATTTGTATCATGGTGGTATTTCTTCTTCTCTTTCTAGTTCAAGTTCGAGTTCAACTGTTGCTCCACACATCGCGTGCGTCTCTAACCATGTTGAACCAACCAAAACACCAATCAATTATCTTGCTCAAACATCATCATATACCCCACCATCATATCCTACTACAACTTATATTCCACCATTTTCACCCATACAACAAGCAGCATGTTATTCTGCGAACCAACCTCAACAACAAACATACATCCCTCAAATGAACCCGATGCAAGTCAACCAAAGTCAAACAAATCAGAGCCCGATTGTGTTGGGGACATCGAATCTAAACAATGTTACTGTTGAGATTGCTCAGCAACACGTAGCATTGGTGTCAGCCATGGTAGCATCGTATAATGGGCTTGTTGCAAGTCAAATTGGTAATAACAACTTGACCAATGAGTACTACGCACAGATTGATAAAGAAGAGATGGAGCTCATGGATATTCAATGGGCATTTGCAAGTATCATGAGGAGAGCTACTGATTTCATTCAGAAAACTGGACGAACAGATCTTTCTACTTCTCCGAACACTACTTATGGCTTCAACAAAGCCAAAGTGACGTGTTTCAATTGTGGTGAGAAAGGCCATTTTAAGAGAGAATGCACACAACCAGCTCAGCAGGGAAATAGAAATCCTTTTAACTCTAACTATCAAAACCGACAAACCCAAAATCAGGTATCTTACCAAAGTCCTAATATCTCAAGCTTTCAACCACAACAAAACTACCAAAACCGACAAAATACCCAACAAAATAACACTGTTAGACAAAACACAACACAAAACCAATACCAAAACCAAACACCACAAAATTCAAACCGAACAATCATTCATATTTCTACACCAAACACACAAACCCAAACAGATAATCAAAACCAAGCTTTGGTGATACAGAAAGACGAAGGGTTTGATTGGACAGGGATGCAGTTAGGTGTTGAAGAAGTTACGACTGGGAATGTGGCTTGTGTTGCACAACAGATGAATATGGATGAGCTGGTAGAGGTTGAAGAGGAGATAGTGACTGAAAAGATATCTGAGGTGAGGATCGAGGAATTGAATGAAGAGAGTGATGTTTGTACAGAGAAGAAGTCTGGGATGATTCTTGATTCGGTTGCTGATATTCCAGAGCAGTTTGATTCTACTTATTCTGATGAGGAGGGTGAGTCTGATTTTGAATCTAGTGTTAACTCACTGGATGATGATATTGACCAATTGCTTGCTGAAGCTGACTTTTTGATGACCCGGAAATCATGCATGGTGGATGATGCTTGTACCAGGATTGATTATTCAAAGTTTTTCGCTGGGAAGGAAGCACATTTTGCATTGATGGCCATGACAGAACCTCCAAAATAGGTAAGTACTGAATCTGCTTCTAATTCAAATTCAACTTGTGTTAAACATTGCAATGCTTGTGATAAATTAACAGAAGAGAATAAGCAACTCAAGGTTCAGCTTGAGAGTGCTAAAATCAACTGTCAATCCTATCAAAAAGAATCAAAAGAGTTTAACAGAGTACTTGATGGTTATAAGAAAGATGTTTCAGAATTGAAAAAGACTTTATCTTTGAAACAAATGGCCATAAATAATTACTAGTAGTGTGCCCGCGCGATGCGGTGGGGAACACAATGATATGATTTTTTTTACTGTGGTCTCTGTTATGCTAAAAATGCCTCAAGTTTAAAATTCGTTTTAGGCCCCTAAAATGGTCAAGTAGGCCCTGGTAAATCACATAATACCTCAACTTTTTAAAATTTTAAAAAAAATTAGCATTACTATACTCAAATTAAAGAGAATAAAATTCTTGTTTTTTTGATATATATATTTTTTTAAATTAACGTATGAAAAAATTATGGCCGTTTAAAAATCGTGAGGTTAGTTTCCTTAAAACAAGGGAAAACATGTAACTATTATTTTTCATCTAATTCGGTTCGTTTTCGTTCCAGTTATTAAACCTATCATATCATTTTTTATATAAAAAAACCACACCAATACTATACTCAAATCAAAAAGAATAAAATGCTCATTTATATGGTGTAATAATATTAGGAAAATATTAGCGCACGAAAAAGTTATGGACGTTTAAAAATCATGGGGGTAGTTGGTTAAATTAAGGGTGCAAAATTATAATTAATATTTAAATAAAAAAAAGTTGAGTAAAGATGAATGGGTACATGTGTAAGTATTTTTTAAAAGACATGTTTGCCTAAAAAAAGTAGTTAATATCTGCATTTTGTTTTGTACTCTAAGACCTAGTGTAGTGGGGCTCCATTGGGGGCGCTATTTTTAATATAAAGCCCCAAACACCGGAACAGGGGGGCTTTATATTTGTAAAAGTGGTTTTGGCGTGACTAAAATAACGCCTGAAACTTTATACCCCCACCAATCAGAAGTTGACACCTCATACTCTCTATTTATTATTATTATTTTATTATTTTTTTAATTTAAAAGATATAATAAAATATTAATAGGGGCTTTATATATAAAGCCCCTACCACTACACCCCTTTTTCAGTTTCTCTCTCCATGCTGACTCAGCTGCCACGTGGACCAATCAGAAAGGGGGGCTTTATATATAAAGCCCCCCACTACGCATGGTCTAAGCAATATACTTGTAAAACTTGAATTTTAAGAGATCATTCGTTTTTTTCTTTGTTTTCGTTTCGGTTATTGCTTAACCCTAACAATAATTTTTAAAAAATTGAAAACTAAAGCAATACTATACTCAAATTAAAGAGAATAAAATGCTCTTTTATACAGTGTAATAATATTAAGAAAATATTATCGTCTGAAAAAGTTACGAACGTTTAAAAATCGTGGGGGTAGTTGGTTAAAAAATGTGCAAAAGTGTAATTATTATTTAAATAATCAGAAATTGAATAAAGTTGAAGGGGTAAATATGTAAGTATCGTATAAAATTATAATATAGTATAGATAGATAAAGGGGGAAAACTGTAACTAATAAGGGTATATGTGAAAGTTATGTTTGAAAAGACATAAATGCCCTTAAAAAGTAGTTACTACATGCATTATGTGTTGTACTTTAAGCATGTATAATTGTATTACTTAAAAATTAAGAGGTCCTTCTGAAATGCTTTATAAGATAGTATAGATATAAATGATTTAGAAAACACAAAACTTGAAATGGCCACCATCAAGTGCTTTGCAGAAAAAGTAAACAAGAAACTGGAGAGTTATAAGCATATCGCTTATGTTGTTGATCATATAATAGAAGAGCCTTCACAGTCGAGTAGTGCCAACTACAAAGTTGTCCCAGCTCCGGTGTTGTTTGAAAACCATAATTTGCACTCAATAGCACCGGAGAGCTCAGTTAAATTTGACTCTACATCGGATGACGAGTCAAACACTTCTAGTGTGGGAGATCCTTATTCTGATGTTATACCTGTACTGGGAAATGATGAAGGTGTAGTTGCTGCTGATGATTCTGATTCAGAGGATGAACAGTCTGAGAAGGTTTCTGAAAAGATGTGTGATATTTCTGATGAAAATTACATAATCACTAATGAACCTGTTTCACCATCTCAGATTGTGCATCCCATGGCTAACGCTCATAGAAAGAATCAATCAGTTAAGCCTGTTGTGAAGAAAATTGAGAAGAAAATTGAGAAGAAAAGTGAAAAGAAAAATGAAAAGGAAAATGAATCTTGTGATAAACCTGTTAAAGTTTTCTATCGGATGCAAGGATCTGATAAGATAATTTCTGATGAAGAATATCCAATACAATTTGCCAATTATTCAAAAATTGAGAAGATCTGGCAGGAGAGTACCATTGGTTCCCAAAACAGGAGCGAACAAATGATGTACCTCCAGAAATTTTAAAGAAAATTTATTTGGATGTTCCTAAAGAACCAAAGGTCCATGTCATAGAATTTATTAAACCAAAAGAAAAGTCAAATGGTTTTCTTGAGCCGACTTACTCAAAGGACCCAGCTCCTGAGAGTTTAAGAAGAAGGTGTGTGGATGATCAATATCCTATCACTAGTTATGCAAAGTCGAATGCCAAGAACAATTTTGAAGAGTACCGTGCATGTTTTAAGTGCGGGGAGAGAGGGCATTTACTTGCTCACTGCCCGTACGTAAGGCACAAGAGGCACGAGGTGGAAATGAAGTAGAAATATGAATGTCCAGTCGACAATCATTGTTATCCACAAAGACGATTTGTCCCTCAACCAGTACCTTTTTATAATCAAAGCAATTATTTTAAAAGGAGGGAAAATTGTCTGATGACATATGATCGCCGTAACAGGATACTGAAAAATCGCTTAAGAAACCAATGGTGAACTCAACTGTTGACAAGAAAAAGGTTCCTGATAAACCTGCTGTCAAACCAACAGTTGGACCTGTCTCTGTTAAATCAGAGAAGGTAACCAAGAAAGTTTCGTTCAAAGAAGAAGTAAAGAAACCAGCTGAGACCCCAAAATCTCAAATCCGGATCTTGAAACGATCTGAACAATCTTGGTCACCAAAGGGTTCTGAAGGTGCTTCAACTTCACAACAAAATGTGAAATCTGAGAATGAGAAAGATTTGAGTGATCAGAAAAAGATCGATTCAAATCAAACTGTTTGTGAAAAATCTGAATCTCTGAAAGAAACTGTTCAAAGACCCAAGACCAAACAGGCTTGGGTCCCCCTGAAAAATCTAATTTCTTTACTTGATATGTGCAGGGAGCTTCAGCTGGCCCTGTGAGCAGTCTTTGGATTGTTGACAGTGGAGCTTCTGGTCACATGACAGGGGATCTTTCGCTACTATTCGATATCAGAAATATCAATGGAGGTTATGTAGCGTTTGCAAGAAACAAGAGTATGGCGAAGAAAGGGTTGCATTTGGTAGATGAGGCGTCAGTAGATTCCGAAGAGACACAAGAAGATGAGAGATGGGATTCTGACGCAGAGACAGTGAAGAGCACCACGCCCAAGGCCACTGTGGCTGGTGAGTCTGTCATTCTCAACAAGTCGTTGGAGGAACAGAGAACTAAAAGCCCTATTCATTTAGATGAAACTGATGAGGGGTTATGCTTGGGATTTGGGGATTTTCCTGGATCCCCAATGCAAGGGGAGAAACAAAAGAAACCTCAGTTTAAGAAAGGGAGAAGGTTTTAAGACCTATGGAGAAGAGAGCTAGAGAAATAGAATCATTGATTGCTGGTAAGAAACTACCACCAGCATCTAGCTCAAAATCACCGGTTGCAACTCCAGCTGCAAAGAAGCAGAAGACAACATCAGGTACTGAAAAGGAGACTGATTTACCTGTTAATGAGTTTAATGATGCACTGGATAGAGTGCTGAAGAAGATAAAGAAAGGAAAGTTGCCTGCTGCTGCTGAAGCTTCTACACCAAAGGTTACAGTTGAGAGTGATGTGATTACGATAAGAAGCTTGGTAAGTTCGTGAAGGTTCAAGATGTTCCTGATGTCAAGAAGAAGAAGCCGAAACAAGTTTATGCACCGGTGATGACCTTAGAATAAAAGAAGCTATTACACATAAAGCTGATGAACAAAAGAATGGACCAAGAGCGTAAACAATCCAGGCAATAGTCGAGGGGGGGTTTGTAGATGCATTTTGTGCGACTAATGCTTTGGATTACATTTAACATATGTTTTTGTCATCAGTCGAACGGTCGAAGGAGAATCCATATGGTCGAAGGAAGATTTCTAAACGGTCGAAGGAGACTTGAAGGTGCGAAGGAGAACTGGAGGTCGAAGGTAGATATAGATTTTAATGTATTGCTTGGTTCGACCAGTGTGATTGGTCGAACCTGCACATTCGACCATACTATATGGGCGAATGTGCAGGCCTATATAAGGTCAAGTTCATTTTTGAGATGTAACTTTTTGACATTTTGTTTTCCCTCTAGTCTAGTGTTCTCCCTAGGGTTTTGAGTCAACTTTGTTCACGTCTGTAATTGATTATAAACATCCTTTTAACGTGTAATTGAGTTTGTTTATGAATGAAATAAATGTTTTAATGATGATTTCTGCGTTTTGTTGATATTATTATCATTTTGTAACTGATTCAAGGATTCCGCACTTGAATTAGTAGACTTGTTTGATCAAAACAATTGTTCTTGTTAATTCGATCCTCTTACAAGTGGTTTTGGTAGCAGTGGTTTTAGCAGCAAGTTTGGATAGTTGTTGTCTGACATGTTTGGCAGGCATTTTCTTCCTTTTAGAGGAACCCACATCTTCAACTTCTTGTTGCTGTTCTTTCTTTAATTGTATCAAGAACTCTGCTTTAACTTCCAAAGTGCTAGCCCTCTTTTGCTTTTCCTCAGCAGTCTTTTCAGCTTCTTCATTGGCAGAGGTATCAACTTCCTTTGCTTTGCTGGTTTTGGCAGTTTCAGTAGCAGCAGAGGATTGAACATTTGGTTGTTGTTGATGTTATGGTGCTGTATGAGTAGACCCTGGTTTGTTGGCAGACTTTGATTTTCCTTTTTTTGAGGGTGGACAACCAAAGGGATCTAGCTTTGGCAATCTATCTTTGCCACTCTCCCCCTTTTTGGCATCATCAGCAGTGAAGTCATCATCATCTTCATCTCTGAGAATTGTGGT
Source organism: Ambrosia x helenae (assembly GCA_030844895.1). Classification (NCBI taxonomy): domain Eukaryota; kingdom Viridiplantae; phylum Streptophyta; class Magnoliopsida; order Asterales; family Asteraceae; genus Ambrosia; species Ambrosia x helenae. The sequence continues at coordinate 51,286,803 of CM061223.1, forward strand.
AGGGGCAGAGCCAGTGGTCTTCAGCAAATGAACTTTGATGACTTTAATATCAGCTTGAATATCTTTGTACCTAGCATCCACCATAGTTCTGATCTCAGCCATATATGTTTCATGAGTCTGATCTGCTAGTTTTCTGTGAGCTATGATGATGGGAGAAACAGATTTCCATAGCTCACTAGCAATATCAGCTGTGGATGGTTGACTCTTGGTAAGAGTAGCCAATGATCCCAATATTGTCTTGATATCTGATTTGATATCAGCAACAAAGGTTTCAATGGACTGTCCTCTGGCTATCAGTTCTTGGTATTTTAACCCATCACCTAAGTTAATAGGATCATCTGGATTCCTACTAGTGGTAGTTGTAACTAGTTCAGTCCTAGGAGGTGAGTCCAAAGGATGAGAACCAGATGCCCCTTTTTCTTGGTTCTGGGGACTTCCAACTAATTTTGTGGACACTATAGTGGCCTCATCAGTTGTTGCCTTCAAGGAAGTCTTAGGTATGTAACCACTGTCCTGTTGTGAGACAATGGTCTCTTCATCAGTAGTGGCTGCTTCACTTGAAAACCCACCTAGAGTTTCATTGAACTCTAGGGGTGTAACCTCCTCCTGCTTGTGGGATGGCTGATTGATTTTCCTCAGTCCCAGTCACTTATGGAGGTATACTCTCATTGATGGATGAAGGAGAGGAACTGGAATTTTCCTGAGTTTTATCAATAGCCTCAAACAGAGGTTGCATGGTTTGAGGGACATGTTTTGGTGAAGGTGGAGGAGTGAAAAGAGAATTAGCCCTGGGAGAGGGGCTTGTGAACATATGGCCAAGTGACTCATATGTATCATGATGTGTTTCCCTTTGGCTTACAACATGATCCTTTTGTGAGGATTCATGAGGAGTTTGTTCAGGTTGAGATATATCCATCTGTTGTGAGGAAGTAACAATAGTGGTTTCTTGTTGCTTTTGTGTTGCAACAGGGTTTTCCTCTGGTATCTCATCTTCTAGAAGCCCCCTTTTGGGATTGGTGGTGGTTTTTGTGGATGGACGTTTTCTTTTGGAGGTGGCTGGTGTGGGTTTCACAGCACTGGATGTAGTGCCATGATCACCAGGAGCAGTGGGCTCAACAACAGAGGTTTGGACAACAGTTGTTGTCTTAGCCCTCTTTGTTTGTGTTTTTGAAACTTTGGACACTTTAATACTTTTTCTTGGGTAGTTGAACCCAGCATTCTTGTGAAAGTTTATCAGTTAGACTCTTCATTTGAACAGACTCACCCTTTTTAAAATCTTTTTCTGGTAAAACCTTTTGAAGGATTACGCTCAAAATTCTTAGGTAAATCAGAAAAGCATTATTAGACCCAGACTTTATGGCTTTCACATTTGATACTAAGTCCATAAACAGTCCCTGGGATAAATTGAAGTCAGAATCTGACAACATACCATAACCCTTGTACTGAATCCTCAATGGGATTTCATTAAAGGAAGTGGACTTAGCAGAGACACAGAGAAGGAGGGTATGAAAGAAAAATTTCATGATTGGTGGGAAAAACTTTTTGAAAATTGTTGACCCAGTCATTTGTGCATCACAATCTCTTTCCTGAAACTCTGTGTGAAGCTCTGCCTTAGGGAAAGAGTCTTTACCTGATAGGTCATTGAGTGAGAAGGTTGTGGATATCAGTTAAGGGGTAATGACGATACATGCCTCTCCATTTTTTGAGATAATGGATGTAGGCTATTTGTCTTGGAGAAGAAATTCAGCATTCAACCAAAATTCTTGTAGGGTATCGAGATAAATAGGAGCATCAGCGGTTAGGATTTTCAGGTATTTGGATTTTAAGATGATGTCGATGGTGGAATGGAATGGAACGTTTTCATCTGTTTTTACCAGATATGGGAGATAATTGTGGGTGGCTTTCGCTTGAAGATCCATTGTAATGGATTTCGAGTGTGAGAGTGAGTGGAATTGGAGTAAGGGTTTAAGGATGAAGAAGGCGGTTTCAGTATTTTGAATACAATGAGACAGTGTAACAACTGTTTTGGTAAAACAGGGTTTTTATAGGCTCTGGTGAAACCGCTGATGTGGCCAAAACTCTGCTTTTGGGAGCAGACGTGGCAAACATCTGGTGGTATACAGCTGTTGCCAAAGGTCTGATGCAAGCAGCTGTTGTTTTACCATAGTGCTGATGCTAACAGCACTTGTTTTTTTATATAGATAGATATATGTATATATGTGTATATATATATATAATGAAACAGTTGTTTTATCTGAACAGAGGTTTGAAACAGATTTTTCAACCAAACAGTGGTTGTTTTATCTGATCAGATGTTTGAAACAGATTTTTCAACTAACAGTGGATAGAGTGGATGAAACAGTGGTTGTTTTATCCTTAGCATATTTTTCAACCAAAATGCTATTTTTAAGGATGAATTTTGATTTTCTGAAACATTTTAATGTTTTTATTTAAAACATTTTTGTTGTTTAGTCCATGTTTAGCATACCAATTCTAGAAATCAGATTTGTGAAGGTAGATGTGTCTAAAGCTTTTGTCAACACATCTGCCAACTGATCCTCTGTTGAAACATGGTGCAGAGAAATCAAACCTTTTTCACAGCTATCTCTGACAAAATGATGTTTGATGTCTATGTGCTTTGTGGTTGAATGAGAAACTGAATTTTTGATGATATTTTTAGCAGCTTGACTGTCCAACATGAGTGGAGTTCTTAGTGCAGTTATCCCAAAATCCAGCAGTTGATTTTGAAGCCACATGAGTTGGGTTGTGCAGCTTGCAGTAGCAATGTATTCAGCCTCAGCTGTTGAAGTTGAAATAGCTGCTTGCTTTTTGCTTTGCCAGGAGACTAAGGCATTCCCTAGAAACTGGCACCCTCCTGATGTAGACTCCCTTGTGGTGTGGCAGCCAGCAAAATCACATTCTAAATAACCTGAAAGCTTAATGTTTCCATTAGCAGGATACCAGATACTAAGTGTGGGAGCGCCTTTTAGGTATCTGAATATCCTTTTCACAGTAATAAGGTTTGACTTTCTGGGTGAAGCCTGGGATCTTGCACAAACACAAGTGGCAAACATAATGTCTGGCCGAGATGCAGTTAAGTATAATAAAGACCCAATCATGCATCTGTAATGTGTCTGGTCAACCAGTTCATCCTTGTCATCAATAGTGAGTAGCTTGACTGTACTCATGGGTGTACTACATGGCTTACAGTCATTCATCTCAAATCTAGTTAACAAATTTTTCACATATTTGTTTTGATGAATGAATGTGCCATTTTGCAGCTGCTTCACTTGGAGACCAAGGAAGCACTGAAGTTCACCCATTGCACTCATTTCGAACTCTGCTGTCATGAGTTCCCTAAACTCTTCACACATTTTGTTACATGTGGATCCAAAAATGATGTCATCCACATATATTTGAACAATCATTAAATCTTTCCCTCTCCATTTTAAAAATATGGTTTTATCAATTTTACCTCTTGTGAAACCAATAGATAAGAGAAAGGTGGAAAGAGTTTCATACCAGGCCCAAGGTGCTTTCTTGAGTCCATACAAAGCTTTGTTAAGCTTGTAGACATGATCAGGATGGAATGTGTCTTCAAAACCAGGTGGTTGACATACATATACCTCCTCCTGAATTTTGCCATATAGGAATGCACATTTGATATCCATCTGATACACCTTGATGTTGTGGTTGACAGCAAAGGCTAGAAAGAGTCTAATAGCTTCTAACCTTGCTACAAAAGCAAAGGTTTCATCATAGTCTATTCCTTCTTCTTGTCTGAAGCCTTGAACCACAAGCCTGGCTTTATTCTTGACAACTATACCCCTTTCATCAGTTTTGTTTTTGAAGACCCACTTTGTGCCAATTGGACAAACATCCTTAGGCAGTGGTACAAGTTCCCATACTTGTTGTCTTTTAAACTGAAGGAGCTCTTCCTGCATAGCTTCTACCCAACTGTTGTCTTTTAGTGCCTCTTGGTACTTGACAGGTTGTGTGAGAGATGGAAAGCCTGCAAAAAGACAGATATTTGAGGATTGGCTTCTTGTGAGCACACCCTCTCTGATGTTACCAATGATTTGATCTGGTGGATGAGATCTTAGGTAGATTAGATCTCCTTGATATGGTATGATGGCATTTTGAGGTGAAGGACAGAGGTTTGGTGACTCTGTTGATGTAACATCTGTTTGCACTTCTGTAGTGCAACAGATGTTTGAAATGGAAGCGGGGGAATGGGTCCAAGTGGTGTAAAACTGGACTGACTTTTGTCAACAGAGGTTTGACTTTTTTCAACAAATGATTGAGCAGCGGATGTAATATGTGAAGTAGTGGTTTGAGGGTAAGACTGGCCAACAGTGGCTGACTCAGTTGTGACAGAGTTTTGATAGGTGTTTTAAACAGGTGCTTCCTCTGATGCAAAATAGACTTTATAGTGATTTGGAATCACAACATCTGTTCTGTAATCTTGTTGTGGAGATTGTGGAATACCTGCACTGTTAGTTTTGACAGTAATATCTTCAAATTTTAATTTATCTAAATCAAAAAACTCAGCAGGATTTGCTGGGATTTTTAGGGATGAAAGTTCATTGAACTTTACATTCGGAGTTTCTTCTATTGTCCTGGTCCTTGTGTTAAACACTTTATAGGCCTTGGCAGTAGAAGAATATCCCAGAAAATATCCACAATCTACTTTGGCTGCAAATTTTGAAATGGAATCTTTAAGATTCAAAATGAAACATAGGCAGCCAAATATTTTGAAAAATGAGATTAATGGTTTGATTTTGAACAAAATTTCATAAGGAGTCTTTTGATGTCTTGGGTTGATCAAAACTCTGTTTTGAACATAGCAAGCAGTGTTTACAGCTTCTGCCCAGAAGGACAGTGGCAAACCAGAATCTGCTAGCATGGTTCTTGCAGCTTCAATAAGAGTTCTATTTTTCCTCTCAACCACCCCATTTTGCTCTGGTGTTCTTGGGATGCTGTACTGCCTCACAATCCCTTTTGACACACAAAAATCATCCAACTCCTTATTTTTAAACTCTGTTCCATTGTCACTTCTAAAGACTTTTATTGGCAAGTCATATTGTTTTTCAACTTTGGTGACAAAGTCCTTCAAGATACCTATAGTCTCATCCTTAGAGTGTAAAAAGTAAGTCCATGTAAACCTAGAAAAATCATCAACTATGACAAGACAAAATCTCTTTCTTCTTAGACTTATGATTTTAACTGGTCCAAACAAGTCCATGTGCAACAATTGTAGACATTGACTTGTTTTGGACTCATCAATGGATTTGTAAGAGCTTTTATGTTGTTTTCCTTTTAAACAGGAAACACAATGCTCATCACATTTGAATTCTTTTGATGGTAAACCTCTGACAAGGCTTTGTTTGGAGAGTGAGTTGATAGTTTGAAGGTTGGTGTGACCCAGTCTCCTATGCCACAGTTCCGTCTCTTTAGTAGAGGCAGCAGAAAACAGACAGACATTTGCCATAGGATTATCCTTCAACATATCAACTACATACACATTGCCACTTCTATGAGCAACAAGTTGTGCTTTGCTCTCAGCAATGATGGTATCAATCTTTTTCACCACTTCTGGCCCAATAATCTTACAAGTTTTCTTAGTGAAGAATGAGCCATATCCTTTGTCACTCATTTGTGATACACTAAGAAGATTAAATTTAAGATTATCAATAAGATTGACATTTTCAAACTTGAGTTTTCCAGCCTGAACAGTCCCTGAACCCAAGACCTTACCTTTTGAATCATTACCAAAGGATATATCACCCCCTCCATGAGCTAAGAAGTCCAGAAGAAGGGCTCTACATCCTGTTATGTGCCTGGAGCCTCCACTATCTACATACCAAAGGCTATCTAAGCATGCAGAAGCTCCCTGCACATCAGTAATTGATTAGTTTTGGTGAGTGTCCAAAGCCAAGTTGGCTTTGGATGGGTCCACAGACTTTTCACCCTTAAGTTTAGGAAGGTGATCAGTGGTTTGAACTAGTTTTTGAATCAAGTTCAACAATTGATGCTGACCGTTTGCCAGTGCTTGGATGTCAACACTTGGTGCAACAGATGTTTGATCACTTCCTGACAGATGATAGTATCCATAGGGATTTCTGTTCACTCTTGGTTTAGAAGGCCTCTTGGGTTCTTCATAAACATGTGGCAGATTATGGCAAGGTGGTTGTCCATATCCCATTGGGTACTTGCTGGTGGGTGGAGCATCTGTTACTTGAACATCTCTGGAAGCAGATGTTTCCAAGTTTTTGGTAACAGATGTTTGAACTGGAGCAAAAGTCTGCTTGGATTTTCCTTTTGAAGTACTCACCACTTGGTTTGCAAGATTTTTAGCCTTGTACTCTTGTATTTTGACATCAACATTTTTGAGATACAGGCACTCTTTGGTTTTATGATTCTTCTTACCACATATTTAGCATGTGGTCTTAGAATCACACACACTTGTTCCTTTATTGATATCATATGATTTTAGAAGAAAACAGTTTTTAGTAACATGATTCTTCTTTTCACAGAAATCATAGAACAAGTGAACAGACTTTTCTTTCTTTTTCCCTTTTTCAGTCTTCTTTTCAACAGATGTTTGATCATCTGCTGGAAAATCTTTTAAGGGAATGACCTTTGCCTGTGGTGCTTTCTTACCATCAGGGGTTCTGAATTCAACTGGTTTGAAGTTCTCAAGAGTATCACACTCATCAGACCAAGTAGGTTTAAATTCATATTTTTCAAGTTCAGGGAATGATGAGGAACCTTCTGGTTTTTCAAGAACAATTTTCTTGCCATTAGGTTCAGTGATTTTAATCTCTTGACCCTTCAAATTAGTTGGTACTACCTCAACAAACTTTTGATCCCTTTTGTCAGTGTTTTCAAAAGCTGGAGCAGTGGTTTCAAAACCAAACCCAAACTTCACATGACTTTTGGTTTGTTTGTTAAGGAGCATCTCAAAACCTTTACATGATTCCACCCATTTTTCACATTCAACTTGGGTGGCCTCAAGCTCACTTTTGCAACTATGATATTTAGTTATCATAGTTTGGAGCTGATCTTTGGTTATAGTTGCTTCATGTTTTAAGCTGCTTATTTTAGATTCTTTTTCAGTCAAATTTGATTTTAACTCTTATGAAATTTTCTCAAATTTAACTTCATCATCTAAAATTTTCTTTCTAAGGTTTTCATTTACCTCTTTAATGTTGGAAAATGCTATTACACATTTGTCAGAACACAAATCTTTAAGGATTTGAGGAGATACCTTAGCAGCAGCCATCAATGCACAATCACACTTGCACTCACAATCATCAGATGCACCCCAGGGATCTGAGAGACTCACAACCTCTTCTTCAGATTTTTCACCTACAACTACCTCATCAACAATATCATTAGTCATAACAACAGATTCAGTTACCACTTCCTCAGAATCAACCTCTTCTACCATAGCCATGAAACAGAAATTTTCTGGTTCATTTTCAGCTTTGGCAACTAGTGCAAAATTTTCATCTGTCAACTCATCTGGTTGACTGCTCCAATCAACAAAGCCTTGTGTGAAGAAACTCTGTTGACTGGGCTATGCAGGAGCAGAGGGTGGAGCCACAGTCATTGGCAAAGGTGCCTGAGCAACAGGGGTTTGCACATAATGGATCTGAGGAACAGTGGTTTGGACATACTGGATAGGAACAGTGTTTGAGGACTGTGCAAAATGAGCAGTGTTTTGCACATTTGGTCCAGGGTATTATAGGAACTTTGATAAGTGTTGGTCCGTGGCCTTTGATTTGGATAGGTAAGCATAGGTGTACCATGTTGACTCCTACATTCCCTAGCAAAATGACCAAGTCTATGACATTTATAACACTTTATCTTTGATTTATCCAACCCCACTTTTGACTTGCCAGTTAACCCTGGAAACCTTCTCCCAGTTTTCTTGTAAAAATTGTTAGTTCTTACACTGAGAAGGGCCAATTGGTGCATAATGTCCATTTCTTCCAAATCATCAAGGTCAAAATATTTTAAGTCATCATACTCAAAGGATATGTTATCAGATGCCTGGATATCACCACCACTTGCTGTAAAAGCATAGTTTGGTGAATAAGAATCAGAGTTAAAACCTGAGCTGAAACCTGAAGTTATGTCAATAAAATGATCATAACTATGATCCTTACTATTACCAGGTACCTCATCCTGACCCAGAAGTGCTGTATTACCAAATACATAGTCATCCGTCACTTTTCCAAAATCCCGGAGCTTCTTTTTCTGGTTAAGCTCTCTCTCATAGGTCAAGAGCTTACCATGAAGCTGGGTCAGTGATAGGTCCTTGAATCTAATTGAGTTTCTCATAACTATAGCAATAGTGTCCCATTTATCTGGTAATGATCTTAAAAACCTATGGTTCAAAGTTGAATGAGGGTAAGTTAGACCAACCAGTTTTAGTTCACTAATGAGACAGTTAAACCTCTCAAATTGTTGAGTTAATGACTCTCCCTTAACATGACTGAATGTTTCATATTGTTGGTTAAGTATTTCACGGTTGTTTTCAATAACCTCATCAGTCCCACCAAATTGTTCTTTCAGTGTATCCTACAACTCCTTTGCACTGTTACAGTGTAACAGCCCAACATATATATATATATATATATATATCATTGGGTAGAGCCATGGCTACAATACTAAAGGCCTTAGCATCTAACTCAATTTTCTGAAAATCCTGGTCGGAGTAGTTTTCAAGTTTCTTAGGCTCCTGAACCTTGGGATCTTCAGTACTCGGCACCATCGGAACATGTGGTCCGAAGATAACCGACTTCCAACACCCAGTGTTCTGTTGAGCTAGAACATGGCTCATCCGACGTTGCCAGATATTGTATTCAGATCTGACAAGCATCGGTGGCTTGTTGTTCGTGCCAGTGTTGTGTGGATCGTGATTGATTGAAGCCATTATCTGATTTTTCGAAAACAAAGTCTGTTTACAAACAGTTGAATCGAAGATGAACTATTACTCTGTTTTCAATCCGACAAACAAACAATATCAATAATTGTGAGCTGATTAGTTTATATTAAATTGATTGGTTAGATCGAATTTAATTGACCAAGCTCTGATACCAATTGTTAGGATCTGAGTTTGATTGTTTTGATTAGTTTAAGTAAAGATGAGAAGAATGAAGTGAATATAAATGGAAAGTGCAGCGGAATGATAAACTATAAATCAAAACAAGAGAATAATTGTTTTTAATTGAAAGCTTTCATTAATTGAAAGATTACAATATTACAAGTACTCCCCCTCAGCCAGATCACTCTGTGATTGTTTGTCTGAGAGAATGTTGTGAGTGATGAATAGAACAGTACAAGCACTGTTCTATTTATAGACAAAACTAAACCACTGATGATCTAAGCTGACGTCACCTAAGACAGTGACCTCTAACAGAATAACAACATAAAACATCTGCTATATACAAACTACTGTTACATTGTAAAACTCTGAAAGTTAAACTGCTGTTGAGGAAAACTCTGATGGTCTTGAATCATCTATTGGAGCCTAAGTGCTGTTGGCTCCAACAGACCTTTAGTCTTCAGCACTTGATCAGTAGTTGTTCTTCATCAGACCTTTAGTCAACAGTTGTTCTCTATTAGTTGTTATCCAACAGTCCTTTGTAGCAGTAGTTGTCACAGCAGTTGTTTGGGTAGAATAGTTGTTAGGGTCAACAGTCTTTTGGGAGGAGTATGTTGTAAATGCTGTTTATTAATATGGATCAACTGAGTAGTATATTTTGGCTTTTCAATCATCTGTTCTTCTCCAGATCAGCATACCCAGCATCATGTTTAAAACTGGTCAAAACATGCAATATTCATCGTAAATATTATCATCTATAAACCCTACATGTTCATAAATCAAAACAATGCATTAACATGTAACATACCACATAATAATCATTAAAACTTAATGTTTAACATGTTAATCTTTTATAAAAATTATGTTTTGATTATTAAAAACCCAAATCAGATCTGGACAAACAAGTTTGTAAAGTTTTAAAACATAATAAAGAATATTAAAACACAAAGGTTTAAGTATTATACCAAAAGCACTTCACAATCACGAATTGAACACCTTCCAAGCCTCCCAATGATGTTATTGAGCCTTAGCAGGTGTTAGAGGGTTATATTTTAAAAATGGAGGGTTTAGAGGCAGATTAGGGTTGTGTGATTATGAAAATTGGGGTTAAAAATCGTTTTATAGGGCTTCAAAGTCGGTTCCTACAAGCACACAAGCATGTAACTACAAATAATATCAAACAACTATTTTCCAATTATTTATTTTTATTATTTCACCAACACCATAAGTTCAACACTTGTGTACGTAATCCGGTAATTTATGAATTACCGTATCATGCAGGTATGTAACCTATAACTGTACAACGTGTGACTCGTCTAACTAACCCTAGTTAAGTAAAATGTTGTGAATGTAAATACAATTTAACTAGAGTTTAGTTAAAGTATGAACCTGAAAATACAGAGTATCACAGTAATCATCATACCAGTACTAGCCTCAAGAGACGGTAAAAATGGACACCAGTAATTGTACCAAAAACGATCGCTACGGTACGATACCTGTATTCAAAGGTAAATAAAAGAATATGTTACTTTGATGAATCAGTACTAGTACCAGTACCGAAAGTATTATGACAACTATGGTAAGAAAAAAAGGAAAAAAGAAAAACAAAGAGCTTGGTAAGAAAAAAAAAGAGTTTTGTGCATGTTAACAATGAAGGCCTGGTGCATGTTGGCAATGAAGGGTCTTGCACATTAGCAAAAGGGCTAAGTGCACATTAGCATTGTGGCACTATTCAAGTGTCTTTCAATTAATACATATCTTGTCGGTATTGACATCGGTTTGTTACTGTAACACCCCAACCGATGGCGGAAACATCGGGGTGCCACGTATTGATGATTGTTTCAGTAGCACATGGTATAAATTGAATTTTAAATAATTTATTCAAAACATAATATCCAAATATAAAATGATGTCTAGAAATTCAATACATAATATCAAATAACAAAACTTCAATAGCTTCAAATAAACTTCATGTTAAATCCTCATGCTAACTCAAGCCTCAGCTTCATTGTTACCTGAAACATGTTAATTTTGAAAATATTTTTGGGTCAACAAAAGTTGGTGAGAATTACATAGGTTTTTGATAAATGAATAAAAATGTTGTGCAATTCATGTGTCATGTCAATCTAGCCCATATGTGAGAACATACTAGAAATAAATCGAGTGCATAATCAACCCTGATGACTGTTATAATATGATACATACCATACGCTCATGGTTCACTTGAATATGTTATGCGATAACAAACACCCACGCAACCTTTGTAGGAGGCACCTATCCGGGTGGGATTGTCAGTCCAATAGATCTATCAATGTATACCGTCGGCTTGTACGGAGTTAATGATTATGCTAGAATGGTGCTTACTCTAATCATGCTTAAGACATAATGCAACATAGAAAACACATAGACACATTGATGATTGAATTGCAATAATGATGTTATAACATGTTTCACCCCAAAAATGGTGATAAATAAAAGGGGCTATGTAAAACTCACCTTAGCAAATGTTAAGCTTCTTGAAAAGATGAAATAATAGTGTTGCCCAAAATAATGCCAAATATCACCCTATAATAAGGTAATAAATAAGTCTAAGTCTAATTAGTTTATAAGTGTATCCTAGGGTTTCGATTTGGGGATATCCAATTGTTGAATTTAAAATAAAATGTTAATTAAATAAAGGGAAATTTGATAATTAAATAAAAGAAAGTCTTTTTATAAAATTTGAATTTAGAATGTTCACAATAATGTGTTTGAAGTATAAAAATAATTTTTATAAAATTATTTCTTTTAAAATAGATTTTTAAATCTATTTATTACAAATTGCCAACAATTAACTTTAATATTCAAAAATACTAAAATTAAAGAATTTCTATTTTAAAAATCATATTTTTGTTCTAAAAATTTAAAAATAAATTGTATAAAATTTTGGTGCAAAAATAATGAAAATTGAATTTATTATGATTTAATTATGATTAAATCTAACAAAAATTGATTAAAAATATAAAATAAATGATTTTTCAGAATTAAGAATCATTTCAGTAAAGTTTAACTTTAAACAAACTCAGGATAATTTTTGTAGAATTTAATAAAATTGTTTTGATATTTTAATGGATTTTTATAAATATAATAGTATAAAATTGATTTAATTATTATAAATATTAAATAAATGAATTTTAGAAAAATAAAAATTGTGAATAAAACTTTTGACTCAGATTTAATAAATATAATTTTTTTAGAATTTATAAAATAGTTTTAATATTTAAAAATGAATTTATAAGATTAAAATGTATTATATATATTTTATTTAGTTTGTTGCTTATAAAAAGAAAAAGGAAAGAAAAGGTGGTCACAGCCGGACTCGAACCCGGGTGCTCTGGGTTGCAAGCAATGGTCACAACCACTTGGCCTAGGCCTGTGGTTGTGATTCATTTCAGTTTAAAAAATATAAATACAATATACTGAAACAGTTTCTTCCCCAAATCATTTTGCACGAACCCTAGTTTTTCCAATAACACGATTCACACATCATTGGCCCAATTGATGTTAGGGCTTTTGATGTGTGAACGCCGGTGATCAAAACCCACATAAAAACATCTTACTTACAGTGTGGATTCGTGTAAGATTGTCCGGTCAAAGACAAAAGTCAACAGCGAACAGAATGATAATTATTAGAGGTGTTTCAGAACAATTGGAGGTTAAGAGAGATGTGTGAGCGAGTTGAGATGATTCGTAGAAGGTCAATTTATAGAGTGGTTCGTTGGATCGTTTAATTGGTAAGGTTTGACCCACGATTCAATGTCATACGCGTATGGTATCAATTAGTCAACGATAATTGGTAATAGCGTGTAATCGAAGTTGAATGAGGCCGGTAATCGTGTATCATTGCCAAAATTAGATCAATCATGCATTGATCTTGATTGATTATACACGCGTCCACAGTTGACTTTCCTAAGTCAATTGTGCAGGTTTTTAAAATCAAGTATAAGATAAAATCGCGTCTGGGTTTATTCCAAGTTGATGGCTAGCCCAGTTGGTTAAACTTGATGGTGTGGTTGGGCCGGCTTGGGCGCGGGTTCGATTCCCGGCCCAAGCGTTTATTTTTGTTTTATTTTTTTGATATATTATACACACACAACCACATATATAATATATATATATATATATATAGTATTAGGGTTCCAATGATGCGACAAAAATAATTAATGCGAACGTAAAAGATAAAACTTGACGTTTTTATTAATAACGATCGTGTAACGTACAAGTTTAAATGCGTAATGTTACAGTCTCCCCTACTTTTAGGAACTTCGTCCCGAAGTTGGAGTTGGAGAGTCTGGTGGGAAAAGATGTGGATACTTCGACTTCATCTGGTCTTTACGTTCCCAAGTGAACTCTGGGCCTCGTTTAGATTCCCAACGAACCTTAACGATCGGAATACGACTGCGCTTGAGTTTCTTGACTCCAGTATCAACAATCTCGACGGGTTTCTCGATAATGTGCATGCTTTCATCGATTTGTACATCCTCAAGAGGAACATGAAGGTTCTCATCCGCTAAGCATTTCTTGAGATTCGAAACATGGAAGGTTGGATGGACATTGCTTAGCTCAGGTGGAAGTTCAAGTTTGTAAGCCACTTTTCCAACTCTGTCAAGAATTTTGAAGGGGCCTACGTATCGAGGAGCTAGCTTTCCCTTTCTACCGAAACGAATTACTCCTTTCCAAGGGGATACCTTAAGTAGTACAAGGTCCCCAACTTGAAATTCCAAGGGTTTGCGACGTTTATCAGCATAACTCTTCTGGCGACTTCTAGCCTTGAGAAGATTATCCTGAATGAGTTGAATTTTGTCTGTGGTTTCCTGGATTAGTTCGGGTCCAGTAATACGAGCTTCACCAACCTCAGTCCAACAGACAGGTGAACGACATTTCCGACCATAGAGTGCCTCAAAAGGAGCCATGTTAATGCTGGCGTGATAACTGTTGTTGTATGAAAACTCAACCAAAGGAAGATGAGAATCCCATGCGCCACCAAAATCAATGACACATGCCCTGAGCATATCCTCAAGTGTCTGGATGGTTCGTTCAGTCTGACCATCAGTTTGAGGGTGATAAGCAGTGCTCAGGTTCAACTTGGTACCCAAAGCATCTTGTAGAGACTCCCAAAAGTGAGAGGTGAAACGACCATCGCGTTCAGAAATAATGTCCAAAGGTATACCGTGACGACATACGATTTCACTTACGTACATCTTTGCCAACCTTTCCACAGAATACTTCTCACGAATAGGTAGGAAGTGAGCTGATTTGGTCAAACGATCGACGATTACCCAAATACTGTCAAAACCTTTGGGTGTACGAGGGAGTTTGGTGATGAAATCCATAGCTATGCTCTCCCATTTCCAGACAGGTATCTCTGGTTGTTCAAGCATACCAGATGGTCGTTGATGTTCAGCCTTGACCTTGGAACAAGTGAGACATTTTGCAACGAAAAGAGCAATGTCTTTCTTCATACCAGGCCACCAATAAGAATAACGAAGATCTTGGTACATCTTGTCAGCTCCAGGATGAATAGAATAACGAGACTTATGAGCCTCGTTCATGAGAAAAGTACGAAGATCATCACGGTCGGGAATCCACAGTCGATTAAGGAAATAAAGGAGACCATCGGGTTTGGTTTCAAGTTGAGTTTCAGCACCACAAGACATTTCGTCGTACATGTTACCTTGGGTGACTGATGTGTGTTGAGCCTGGAGAATGCGATCTTGAAGGTCAGTACGAACTCTCGCACATTGAAGTTTGACACGCTCTTTACGACTAAGTGCATCAGCCACAACATTCGCCTTGCCAGGATGGTAGCGAATTTCGCAATCATAGTCATTAAGTAATTCAACCCAACGTCGTTGCCTCATGTTAAGATTCTTTTGATCGAAGACATGTTGAAGACTTTTGTGGTCCGTGAACACCACACATTTGGTCCCATAAAGATAATGTCTCCAAATCTTGAGTGCAAAGACAACAGCGCCCAATTCAAGATCATGGGTGGTATAATTCTTTTCGTGAGTCTTGAGTTGTCGAGACGCATAAGCAATAACCTTTCCTCGTTGCATGAGGACACAACCAAGACCTTGGTTTGATGCATCACAGTAGACCACGAAATCATCATTACCATCAGGTAGAGACAAGATAGGAGCTTCACAGAGTTTCAGCTTAAGAGTTTCAAATGCTTCCTCTTGCTTTGGCCCCCACTCATAGGGTTTACCCTTGTGAGTTAAGGTAGTGAGAGGAACAACGATCTTGGAGAAATTGGCGATGAATCGACAATAATAACCAGCCAAACCAAGGAAAGAACGGACTTCCGTTGGAGTGGTAGGAACACTCCAATTCTTCACAGCTTCGATCTTTGCAGGATCAACATGAATTCCGTTCATATCAATGACATGTCCCAAAAATTGAACTTCCTTAAGCCAAAATTCACATTTTGAGAACTTGGCATACAGTTGTTCTTTCTTTAGGATATTCAAGATAGAGTGAAGATGTTGCTCGTGATCGGATTTTGATTTAGAGTAAATCAAAATATCATCGATGAAAACGATCACGAATTTGTCGAGATAGGGTCTACAAACCCGATTCATCAAATCCATAAATACTGCGGGAGCATTGGTCAACCCAAAAGGCATAACCATGAATTCATAGTGACCATAGCGTGTGCGAAAAGCTGTCTTGGGAATATCTTCATCGTGGACTCTAAGCTGATGATAACCAGAACGGAGATCGATCTTCGAGAAGTGGGTTGCTCCTTGAAGTTTATCGAAGAGATCGTCAATCCTAGGAAGTGGATAACGATTCTTGATGGTGAGTTTGTTGAGTTCACGGTAGTCAGTACACATTCTAAGAGAACCATCCTTCTTTTTAACGAACAAGACAGGGGCTCCCCATGGAGAAGAACTAGGGCGGATGAACCCTTTATCGGAAAGTTCCTGTAATTGACTGGCAAGTTCTTGCATCTCCGAGGGTGCAAGACGATAAGGAGCTTTAGCGACAGGATTAGCACCAGGAACAAGATCAATACGAAATTCCACTTGTCGAGCAGGAGGCAAACCAGGTAAATCCTCTGGAAAGACTTCAGGATAGTCTCGAATAATAGGAATGTCTTGGATACTTTTGCCTTTGTCCTTCTTCTCTATCACGTTAGCTAAGAAGGCTGTATACCCCTTTCGTAAGTACTTTTGGGCAGTAGTACAAGACATAAGCTTAAGCTCACCACAGGGTTTCTCACCATAGATCTTCAAAATCTCACCAGATTCGAGAGGAATGCGTATGACTTTCTCGAAGCACAGAATTTCGGCACGATGAGTTGACAACCAGTCCATGCCTACTATAACATCAAAACTACCAAGATGCATGGGGATGAGATCGATAGAGAAGGTATGATCGTCGAGGTTCATCAAGCAGTTACGAATAATAGAGTTGATCGAAATAGACTTCCCGTTAGCTACCTCTACCACTAAAGGTTCCTCTAAATTTGTGTGGGGTAAGTTAAGTAAAGGTTCAAACTTCAGTGACACAAATGACTTATCAGCTCCCGAATCAAATAATATGGATGCATAGTGGTTATTAATGAGAAACGTACCATTCACCACTTCGTTGTTGTCACGAGCCTGGTTAGCGTTGAGATTGTAGGTGCGACCTCGAGCACCTTGGTTCTGGTTGCGGTTCTGGTTTTGGTTTCGGTTTTGGTTTTGGTTTTGGTTACGATTAGGGCAGTTGTTGATGTAGTGATTAGGGTTGCCACACTCGTAGCATTGACCACGAGTAGGCCTGTTGTTTTGTTGGTTGGGAGCTGGGTTGTTGTTGTCTTGGGTAGTAGGAGGGGCTCGACAGGCGTTCACCAGGTGACCATATCTTTGACACTTAGTACAAAAACGACATGGCACCTGTGCTGGATGATGGTACTTGCAAGTGTTGCACAAAGGGTGAGGTCCGGTGTATGGTTTCTTGGCTGGGTTTTGGGCAGCAGGTGGAGTAGCAGCAACCATATAGTTTCTAGCCTTGCGCTTTTTGTTGCTTGAGGTCTCAGGCTTGACTTCAATTGCAGGCTGTGGAGTGTCTTTGGCAACCGTCTTCTTAGTGCCCTTGCGGAAGAGAGTACCGTTCTTCACGTGATTATCAGTAAGAGTGGCCGCTAGACGTTTGGCCTCTTCCAAAGTTGCAGGATTTCTACCCCAAACGGTGTCCTGGATTTGCATGGGCAGACCACCGATGTACTTCTCGATGGCTACCGGCAGAGGAGTAACTTTGTGAGGCAACAATAAGCTAAGCTCATGAAAGCGGGTGTTGTAGGCAAGGTTTTCCCCACTATCTTGAGCTAAGGTGTGGAACTCATCCTCAAGTTTCTTAACTTCATTGCGAGGACAAAACTCTTCCTTCATGATCTCTTTGACTTGATCCCATGTCATAGCAAGAGCAACTTCGGCCCCACGAGTACGCTTTTCTTCATTCCACCAAGTGAGTGCTCGTTTATGGAGAACACTCATGGCGTAACGAACCTTGAAGTTGTTGGGGCACTCACTGTTGATGAAGGTATTCTCAATACCCTCAAACCATTGGAGGAGTCCTGTAGCTCCTTCTTCACCACTAAACTTTGGAGGGTTACAAGAGTTGAAATGCTTAAGGGGGCTAAGTGCACATTAGCATTGTGGCACTATTCAAGTGTCTTTCAATTAATACATATCTTGTCGGTATTGACATCGGTTTGTTACTGTAACACCCCAACCGATGGCGGAAACATCGGGGTGCCACGTATTGATGATTGTTTCAGTAGCACATGGTATAAATTGAATTTTAAATAATTTA
This sequence comes from Ambrosia x helenae, assembly GCA_030844895.1. Taxonomy (NCBI): domain Eukaryota; kingdom Viridiplantae; phylum Streptophyta; class Magnoliopsida; order Asterales; family Asteraceae; genus Ambrosia; species Ambrosia x helenae. The sequence continues at coordinate 51,304,762 of CM061223.1, forward strand.
TTCAAAACATAATATCCAAATATAAAATGATGTCTAGAAATTCAATACATAATATCAAATAACAAAACTTCAATAGCTTCAAATAAACTTCATGTTAAATCCTCATGCTAACTCAAGCCTCAGCTTCATTGTTACCTGAAACATGTTAATTTTGAAAATATTTTTGGGTCAACAAAAGTTGGTGAGAATTACATAGGTTTTTGATAAATGAATAAAAATGTTGTGCAATTCATGTGTCATGTCAATCTAGCCCATATGTGAGAACATACTAGAAATAAATCGAGTGCATAATCAACCCTGATGACTGTTATAATATGATACATACCATACGCTCATGGTTCACTTGAATATGTTATGCGATAACAAACACCCACGCAACCTTTGTAGGAGGCACCTATCCGGGTGGGATTGTCAGTCCAATAGATCTATCAATGTATACCGTCGGCTTGTACGGAGTTAATGATTATGCTAGAATGGTGCTTACTCTAATCATGCTTAAGACATAATGCAACATAGAAAACACATAGACACATTGATGATTGAATTGCAATAATGATGTTATAACATGTTTCACCCCAAAAATGGTGATAAATAAAAGGGGCTATGTAAAACTCACCTTAGCAAATGTTAAGCTTCTTGAAAAGATGAAATAATAGTGTTGCCCAAAATAATGCCAAATATCACCCTATAATAAGGTAATAAATAAGTCTAAGTCTAATTAGTTTATAAGTGTATCCTAGGGTTTCGATTTGGGGATATCCAATTGTTGAATTTAAAATAAAATGTTAATTAAATAAAGGGAAATTTGATAATTAAATAAAAGAAAGTCTTTTTATAAAATTTGAATTTAGAATGTTCACAATAATGTGTTTGAAGTATAAAAATAATTTTTATAAAATTATTTCTTTTAAAATAGATTTTTAAATCTATTTATTACAAATTGCCAACAATTAACTTTAATATTCAAAAATACTAAAATTAAAGAATTTCTATTTTAAAAATCATATTTTTGTTCTAAAAATTTAAAAATAAATTGTATAAAATTTTGGTGCAAAAATAATGAAAATTGAATTTATTATGATTTAATTATGATTAAATCTAACAAAAATTGATTAAAAATATAAAATAAATGATTTTTCAGAATTAAGAATCATTTCAGTAAAGTTTAACTTTAAACAAACTCAGGATAATTTTTGTAGAATTTAATAAAATTGTTTTGATATTTTAATGGATTTTTATAAATATAATAGTATAAAATTGATTTAATTATTATAAATATTAAATAAATGAATTTTAGAAAAATAAAAATTGTGAATAAAACTTTTGACTCAGATTTAATAAATATAATTTTTTTAGAATTTATAAAATAGTTTTAATATTTAAAAATGAATTTATAAGATTAAAATGTATTATATATATTTTATTTAGTTTGTTGCTTATAAAAAGAAAAAGGAAAGAAAAGGTGGTCACAGCCGGACTCGAACCCGGGTGCTCTGGGTTGCAAGCAATGGTCACAACCACTTGGCCTAGGCCTGTGGTTGTGATTCATTTCAGTTTAAAAAATATAAATACAATATACTGAAACAGTTTCTTCCCCAAATCATTTTGCACGAACCCTAGTTTTTCCAATAACACGATTCACACATCATTGGCCCAATTGATGTTAGGGCTTTTGATGTGTGAACGCCGGTGATCAAAACCCACATAAAAACATCTTACTTACAGTGTGGATTCGTGTAAGATTGTCCGGTCAAAGACAAAAGTCAACAGCGAACAGAATGATAATTATTAGAGGTGTTTCAGAACAATTGGAGGTTAAGAGAGATGTGTGAGCGAGTTGAGATGATTCGTAGAAGGTCAATTTATAGAGTGGTTCGTTGGATCGTTTAATTGGTAAGGTTTGACCCACGATTCAATGTCATACGCGTATGGTATCAATTAGTCAACGATAATTGGTAATAGCGTGTAATCGAAGTTGAATGAGGCCGGTAATCGTGTATCATTGCCAAAATTAGATCAATCATGCATTGATCTTGATTGATTATACACGCGTCCACAGTTGACTTTCCTAAGTCAATTGTGCAGGTTTTTAAAATCAAGTATAAGATAAAATCGCGTCTGGGTTTATTCCAAGTTGATGGCTAGCCCAGTTGGTTAAACTTGATGGTGTGGTTGGGCCGGCTTGGGCGCGGGTTCGATTCCCGGCCCAAGCGTTTATTTTTGTTTTATTTTTTTGATATATTATACACACACAACCACATATATAATATATATATATATATATATATATATATAGTATTAGGGTTCCAATGATGCGACAAAAATAATTAATGCGAACGTAAAAGATAAAACTTGACGTTTTTATTAATAACGATCGTGTAACGTACAAGTTTAAATGCGTAATGTTACAGTCTCCCCTACTTTTAGGAACTTCGTCCCGAAGTTGGAGTTGGAGAGTCTGGTGGGAAAAGATGTGGATACTTCGACTTCATCTGGTCTTTACGTTCCCAAGTGAACTCTGGGCCTCGTTTAGATTCCCAACGAACCTTAACGATCGGAATACGACTGCGCTTGAGTTTCTTGACTCCAGTATCAACAATCTCGACGGGTTTCTCGATAATGTGCATGCTTTCATCGATTTGTACATCCTCAAGAGGAACATGAAGGTTCTCATCCGCTAAGCATTTCTTGAGATTCGAAACATGGAAGGTTGGATGGACATTGCTTAGCTCAGGTGGAAGTTCAAGTTTGTAAGCCACTTTTCCAACTCTGTCAAGAATTTTGAAGGGGCCTACGTATCGAGGAGCTAGCTTTCCCTTTCTACCGAAACGAATTACTCCTTTCCAAGGGGATACCTTAAGTAGTACAAGGTCCCCAACTTGAAATTCCAAGGGTTTGCGACGTTTATCAGCATAACTCTTCTGGCGACTTCTAGCCTTGAGAAGATTATCCTGAATGAGTTGAATTTTGTCTGTGGTTTCCTGGATTAGTTCGGGTCCAGTAATACGAGCTTCACCAACCTCAGTCCAACAGACAGGTGAACGACATTTCCGACCATAGAGTGCCTCAAAAGGAGCCATGTTAATGCTGGCGTGATAACTGTTGTTGTATGAAAACTCAACCAAAGGAAGATGAGAATCCCATGCGCCACCAAAATCAATGACACATGCCCTGAGCATATCCTCAAGTGTCTGGATGGTTCGTTCAGTCTGACCATCAGTTTGAGGGTGATAAGCAGTGCTCAGGTTCAACTTGGTACCCAAAGCATCTTGTAGAGACTCCCAAAAGTGAGAGGTGAAACGACCATCGCGTTCAGAAATAATGTCCAAAGGTATACCGTGACGACATACGATTTCACTTACGTACATCTTTGCCAACCTTTCCACAGAATACTTCTCACGAATAGGTAGGAAGTGAGCTGATTTGGTCAAACGATCGACGATTACCCAAATACTGTCAAAACCTTTGGGTGTACGAGGGAGTTTGGTGATGAAATCCATAGCTATGCTCTCCCATTTCCAGACAGGTATCTCTGGTTGTTCAAGCATACCAGATGGTCGTTGATGTTCAGCCTTGACCTTGGAACAAGTGAGACATTTTGCAACGAAAAGAGCAATGTCTTTCTTCATACCAGGCCACCAATAAGAATAACGAAGATCTTGGTACATCTTGTCAGCTCCAGGATGAATAGAATAACGAGACTTATGAGCCTCGTTCATGAGAAAAGTACGAAGATCATCACGGTCGGGAATCCACAGTCGATTAAGGAAATAAAGGAGACCATCGGGTTTGGTTTCAAGTTGAGTTTCAGCACCACAAGACATTTCGTCGTACATGTTACCTTGGGTGACTGATGTGTGTTGAGCCTGGAGAATGCGATCTTGAAGGTCAGTACGAACTCTCGCACATTGAAGTTTGACACGCTCTTTACGACTAAGTGCATCAGCCACAACATTCGCCTTGCCAGGATGGTAGCGAATTTCGCAATCATAGTCATTAAGTAATTCAACCCAACGTCGTTGCCTCATGTTAAGATTCTTTTGATCGAAGACATGTTGAAGACTTTTGTGGTCCGTGAACACCACACATTTGGTCCCATAAAGATAATGTCTCCAAATCTTGAGTGCAAAGACAACAGCGCCCAATTCAAGATCATGGGTGGTATAATTCTTTTCGTGAGTCTTGAGTTGTCGAGACGCATAAGCAATAACCTTTCCTCGTTGCATGAGGACACAACCAAGACCTTGGTTTGATGCATCACAGTAGACCACGAAATCATCATTACCATCAGGTAGAGACAAGATAGGAGCTTCACAGAGTTTCAGCTTAAGAGTTTCAAATGCTTCCTCTTGCTTTGGCCCCCACTCATAGGGTTTACCCTTGTGAGTTAAGGTAGTGAGAGGAACAACGATCTTGGAGAAATTGGCGATGAATCGACGATAATAACCAGCCAAACCAAGGAAAGAACGGACTTCCGTTGGAGTGGTAGGAACACTCCAATTCTTCACAGCTTCGATCTTTGCAGGATCAACATGAATTCCGTTCATATCAATGACATGTCCCAAAAATTGAACTTCCTTAAGCCAAAATTCACATTTTGAGAACTTGGCATACAGTTGTTCTTTCTTTAGGATATTCAAGATAGAGTGAAGATGTTTCTCGTGATCGGATTTTGATTTAGAGTAAATCAAAATATCATCGATGAAAACGATCACGAATTTGTCGAGATAGGGTCTACAAACCCGATTCATCAAATCCATAAATACTGCGGGAGCATTGGTCAACCCAAAAGGCATAACCATGAATTCATAGTGACCATAGCGTGTGCGAAAAGCTGTCTTGGGAATATCTTCATCGTGGACTCTAAGCTGATGATAACCAGAACGGAGATCGATCTTCGAGAAGTGGGTTGCTCCTTGAAGTTTATCGAAGAGATCGTCAATCCTAGGAAGTGGATAACGATTCTTGATGGTGAGTTTGTTGAGTTCACGGTAGTCAGTACACATTCTAAGAGAACCATCCTTCTTTTTAACGAACAAGACAGGGGCTCCCCATGGAGAAGAACTAGGGCGGATGAACCCTTTATCGGAAAGTTCCTGTAATTGACTGGCAAGTTCTTGCATCTCCGAGGGTGCAAGACGATAAGGAGCTTTAGCGACAGGATTAGCACCAGGAACAAGATCAATACGAAATTCCACTTGTCGAGCAGGAGGCAAACCAGGTAAATCCTCTGGAAAGACTTCAGGATAGTCTCGAATAATAGGAATGTCTTGGATACTTTTGCCTTTGTCCTTCTTCTCTATCACGTTAGCTAAGAAGGCTGTATACCCCTTTCGTAAGTACTTTTGGGCAGTAGTACAAGACATAAGCTTAAGCTCACCACAGGGTTTCTCACCATAGATCTTCAAAATCTCACCAGATTCGAGAGGAATGCGTATGACTTTCTCGAAGCACAGAATTTCGGCACGATGAGTTGACAACCAGTCCATGCCTACTATAACATCAAAACTACCAAGATGCATGGGGATGAGATCGATAGAGAAGGTATGATCGTCGAGGTTCATCAAGCAGTTACGAATAATAGAGTTGATCGAAATAGACTTCCCGTTAGCTACCTCTACCACTAAAGGTTCCTCTAAATTTGTGTGGGGTAAGTTAAGTAAAGGTTCAAACTTCAGTGACACAAATGACTTATCAGCTCCCGAATCAAATAATATGGATGCATAGTGGTTATTAATGAGAAACGTACCATTCACCACTTCGTTGTTGTCACGAGCCTGGTTAGCGTTGAGATTGTAGGTGCGACCTCGAGCACCTTGGTTCTGGTTGCGGTTCTGGTTTTGGTTTCGGTTTTGGTTTTGGTTTTGGTTACGATTAGGGCAGTTGTTGATGTAGTGATTAGGGTTGCCACACTCGTAGCATTGACCACGAGTAGGCCTGTTGTTTTGTTGGTTGGGAGCTGGGTTGTTGTTGTCTTGGGTAGTAGGAGGGGCTCGACAGGCGTTCACCAGGTGACCATATCTTTGACACTTAGTACAAAAACGACATGGCACCTGTGCTGGATGATGGTACTTGCAAGTGTTGCACAAAGGGTGAGGTCCGGTGTATGGTTTCTTGGCTGGGTTTTGGGCAGCAGGTGGAGTAGCAGCAACCATATAGTTTCTAGCCTTGCGCTTTTTGTTGCTTGAGGTCTCAGGCTTGACTTCAATTGCAGGCTGTGGAGTGTCTTTGGCAACCGTCTTCTTAGTGCCCTTGCGGAAGAGAGTACCGTTCTTCACGTGATTATCAGTAAGAGTGGCCGCTAGACGTTTGGCCTCTTCCAAAGTTGCAGGATTTCTACCCCAAACGGTGTCCTGGATTTGCATGGGCAGACCACCGATGTACTTCTCGATGGCTACCGGCAGAGGAGTAACTTTGTGAGGCAACAATAAGCTAAGCTCATGAAAGCGGGTGTTGTAGGCAAGGTTTTCCCCACTATCTTGAGCTAAGGTGTGGAACTCATCCTCAAGTTTCTTAACTTCATTGCGAGGACAAAACTCTTCCTTCATGATCTCTTTGACTTGATCCCATGTCATAGCAAGAGCAACTTCGGCCCCACGAGTACGCTTTTCTTCATTCCACCAAGTGAGTGCTCGTTTATGGAGAACACTCATGGCGTAACGAACCTTGAAGTTGTTGGGGCACTCACTGTTGATGAAGGTATTCTCAATACCCTCAAACCATTGGAGGAGTCCTGTAGCTCCTTCTTCACCACTAAACTTTGGAGGGTTACAAGAGTTGAAATGCTTAAGGGTGCAGGCTGGGGGTCCATTACCATTGCCATTGCCGTCCCCGTTCCCGTTGCCGTGACCATTCCCGTTGCCGTTCATTTGGATGACCTGAGCGAGTAAATTGGGAACCAGAGTTGCGATTTGCTGCGCCATTTGTTGAGAATGATCGCAGCCAGTTGAGCATCGACACCATTGTTGTTATGGTTAGGAACTTGGTCTTGGTTATGGTTATCACCACCTTCTTCGTGGTTCTCACCATTGCTGTTGCGAGTGCTGCGACGAGGAGGCATGATCTGTAATAGACACAATGAAATGAATGAGATTATATAAGGAATGTAATCATTTATTCATTAGTTAAAACGAATAAACGAAAACGTTGACTTATCAAAGATTCTAAATTCTAATAACATATGAAGACATGCTTTAGCCTATAAGTGAACACTCATCCCGAGAATTCCCAGGTAGGCATCCGGGTCCCTCGTCTGATTGGGATATATGCGCAATGCCAGCCTAGACAGAAGACTCAGAATACAGGCGTTCACCCTTCCAGATTGCACGTGTTCGTTATTAAAATCTAGAACTTCGACGAGATCTCAAGGGGGTTCAGGTTAAACATGAGGATTTTGTCCTATTAATCTAATGGTGGATCAGGATTGCAGCAGACGAATAAGAGTAGTCACATGTAGGTTTAGGGTTATATAAGGCATAGGATAAGGATAGGATTAGGGAAGCAATTAGGGTTACAAGAAAGAGAAGCAAGTACTGTTTAAGTCCCTAAGGTTATAGTCTAGATTATTTCTAATAACCTAATTCCCTATAACCAAGGCTCTGATACCAATCTGTAACACCCCAACCGATGGCGGAAACATCGGGGTGCCACGTATTGATGATTGTTTCAGTAGCACATGGTATAAATTGAATTTTAAATAATTTATTCAAAACATAATATCCAAATATAAAATGATGTCTAGAAATTCAATACATAATATCAAATAACAAAACTTCAATAGCTTCAAATAAACTTCATGTTAAATCCTCATGCTAACTCAAGCCTCAGCTTCATTGTTACCTGAAACATGTTAATTTTGAAAATATTTTTGGGTCAACAAAAGTTGGTGAGAATTACATAGGTTTTTGATAAATGAATAAAAATGTTGTGCAATTCATGTGTCATGTCAATCTAGCCCATATGTGAGAACATACTAGAAATAAATCGAGTGCATAATCAACCCTGATGACTGTTATAATATGATACATACCATACGCTCATGGTTCACTTGAATATGTTATGCGATAACAAACACCCACGCAACCTTTGTAGGAGGCACCTATCCGGGTGGGATTGTCAGTCCAATAGATCTATCAATGTATACCGTCGGCTTGTACGGAGTTAATGATTATGCTAGAATGGTGCTTACTCTAATCATGCTTAAGACATAATGCAACATAGAAAAACACATAGACACATTGATGATTGAATTGCAATAATGATGTTATAACATGTTTCACCCCAAAAATGGTGATAAATAAAAGGGGCTATGTAAAACTCACCTTAGCAAATGTTAAGCTTCTTGAAAAGATGAAATAATAGTGTTGCCCAAAATAATGCCAAATATCACCCTATAATAAGGTAATAAATAAGTCTAAGTCTAATTAGTTTATAAGTGTATCCTAGGGTTTCGATTTGGGGATATCCAATTGTTGAATTTAAAATAAAATGTTAATTAAATAAAGGGAAATTTGATAATTAAATAAAAGAAAGTCTTTTTACAAAATTTGAATTTAGAATGTTCACAATAATGTGTTTGAAGTATAAAAATAATTTTTATAAAATTATTTCTTTTAAAATAGATTTTTAAATCTATTTATTACAAATTGCCAACAATTAACTTTAATATTCAAAAATACTAAAATTAAAGAATTTCTATTTTAAAAATCATATTTCTGTTCTAAAAATTTAAAAATAAATTATATAAAATTTTGGTGCAAAAATAATGAAAATTGAATTTATTATGATTTAATTATGATTAAATCTAACAAAAATTGATTAAAAATGTAAAATAAATGATTTTTCAGAATTAAGAATCATTTCAGTAAAGTTTAACTTTATACAAACTCAGGATAATTTTTGTAGAATTTAATAAAATTGTTTTGATATTTTAATAGATTTTTATAAATATAATAGTATAAAATTGATTTAATTATTATAAATATTAAATAAATGAATTTTAGAAAAATAAAAATTGTGAATAAAACTTTTGACTCAGATTTAATAAATATAATTTTTTTAGAATTTATAAAATAGTTTTAATATTTAAAAATGAATTTATAAGATTAAAATGTATTATATATATTTTATTTAGTTTGTTGCTTATAAAAAGAAAAAGGAAAGAAAAGGTGGTCACAGCCGGACTCGAACCCGGGTGCTCTGGGTTGCAAGCAATGGTCACAACCACTTGGCCTAGGCCTGTGGTTGTGATTCATTTCAGTTTAAAAAATATAAATACAATATACTGAAACAGTTTCTTCCCCAAATCATTTTGCACGAACCCTAGTTTTTCCAATAACACGATTCACACATCATTGGCCCAATTGATGTTAGGGCTTTTGATGTGTGAACGCCGGTGATCAAAACCCACATAAAAACATCTTACTTACAGTGTGGATTCGTGTAAGATTGTCCGGTCAAAGACAAAAGTCAACAGCGAACAGAATGATAATTATTAGAGGTGTTTCAGAACAATTGGAGGTTAAGAGAGATGTGTGAGCGAGTTGAGATGATTCGTAGAAGGTCAATTTATAGAGTGGTTCGTTGGATCGTTTAATTGGTAAGGTTTGACCCACGATTCAATGTCATACGCGTATGGTATCAATTAGTCAACGATAATTGGTAATAGCGTGTAATCGAAGTTGAATGAGGCCGGTAATCGTGTATCATTGCCAAAATTAGATCAATCATGCATTGATCTTGATTGATTATACACGCGTCCACAGTTGACTTTCCTAAGTCAATTGTGCAGGTTTTTAAAATCAAGTATAAGATAAAATCGCGTCTGGGTTTATTCCAAGTTGATGGCTAGCCCAGTTGGTTAAACTTGATGGTGTGGTTGGGCCGGCTTGGGCGCGGGTTCGATTCCCGGCCAAGCGTTTATTTTTGTTTTATTTTTTTGATATATTATACACACACAACCACATATATAATATATATATATATATATATAGTATTAGGGTTCCAATGATGCGACAAAAAATAATTAATGCGAACGTAAAAGATAAAACTTGACGTTTTTATTAATAACGATCGTGTAACGTACAAGTTTAAATGCGTAATGTTACATATGGTTCGATCAAAACTATAGGGGCTAAAAGTGTAAACTTAGAAAATAAAAGTTAACCAAGTTTTTTAACTAAGTTAGGCTAAAGGACAAAGGGTGCAACAAATTGATAAAATAAAGGATATTAGGAGTGAAAATTTTCCATAAAGGACAGAGGATGCAATTTCAGTAATAACTAAAGGACAATTTGTGTAATTCTCTCTAAAATAAACTATAAAAGACATTGTAGGTTAATAAAAAACACTTGTTGGTTAATATTATACCTAAGCATAAAAATAGAAAGTAAAAAACCATCAACGGATGTTAACTTACTTAGATAAAATATACTATTTGATTGTCCTTCCTATTAATGAGCTTGGGCAACACATGTCGGCTGTTGAATATCGGGCTATCCTTAAGTATAGACTTATAATTCCCATGTTCTAAGTTGTTGAGCCATGTCCAGTTTGTAAAAAGGCATGTTTAGATAAAATTGGGGAACATGCCTTCACTGTAAGGAGTTGTCGGGATTTAAAAACAGACACGACCTTGTCAGGGATGTCTTATGGGACGTCTTACGAAGAGCAGGGATTTAACCTAGGAAAAAAGACCCGATTAACTTTTTGACGGATCCACTTGATAGGCGGTCCACCCTAAGGCCAGCGGATGTCCTTGTATTCGGGTGGGTGTAGGGCAAACATGTACGCGTTGATCTCATAGGGGTGTCTCCTTTGGTGGGATTTTGAGATTCAGGGTTTATGGCAGGGCATGCATGTAACACCCCAACCGATGGTGGAAACATCGAGGTGTCATGTAGTGACGCTTGCTCAATAGCTCATGGTACTAAAGTGTAAATATTGATACATTGATTAAATAGTTTATTACATTAAAATGAGATACAAAGATACAATGATTCAAACTAACAATCTAAACTGAAATACAATTAATCCAAAATCTAAGTATAAATTTCAAAAGCTAAAAACGTCCCAAAAATAACCTGAAACATGTACGAAAATAGTATAGGTTAATACAAAAATGTATTGGTGAGCGTACCTGTTTGATACATATAATATAAAAACGTTTCGCAATTCATGTGTTGTACACCGTTTGCAATTATGTAATAAGTGATATCCGGGTCAAAATCAACCCAATGAAAGTGAAATGAAATTTATATATAGTATGCGCGATTGACAGTAGTAATGAAAACACGTAGCAATGACCAAGGTCACTCAACAGAGTCACAAGGGGTATATACCGTAGTACTATTCATTGAAATGTTAGGTCGCAACGGTTAATGATTTTGACAAGTCATAGATACACAAAGTAACACAAAGCAAACACACATGAGAATTGCACTTAGTGAAAAGAAATAGTAATTTGACATAAGGTACATGAGTAACCCCAAATAGTAAAATGAAAAGGGGAAAGATATACTCACAGTTTTGCTAAGTGGTAAATCCAACAAAGTTCGTCACAAAAGGCTTGGAATTCCGAAGAACTCAACCTAAGTGTATAAGAATACTAATGAGGAAAGTGACTTAAAAGTCTAAGGCATCCAAAATCTAAGGCATTATGGTTTGCTAGGCTTATGTAGGGAAGATGAAGTTTTATGATAACTCGAATTAATTAATAATTTGAATAAAATATATCATGATTTAAGATCAAATATGTGACTAAATAAATATAAACTCTTATGTTTTCCACACTTAGGAATATTTCCGTTTTATAATAAAAATAATATTCATAAAACAGATTTATATTTTTATTTTTATATTTTATATTTAATTAAATAACTTATTATGATAGTTAAATATAAATAAGTTAGAAATAAAAGATATGGTCCAAAAATAAATACTTTTATGAAAAATGATTTAGTTTCTAATGTAACATAGTGAAAATAATTTTTCCATAATTTTTTCCAATGTATTTGCATTTAAAACAGATTTAATGAATTTAAATAGTATTTTAATTATTTAAAATGCTAAAAGGAGCAAAAACAACTATTTTTTTGAGAAAATTATTTTATTTCAGTTTATCATTCTTAGAAACAATTTCCCAGAAATTTTGAGATTACAGTCATTAAACACGAATTTTAATCAACTAATTATGATTAAAACAATTTAAATCAATAAAAATACGAAAATAATTTATTTTCCAGTAAATAAAAATGTGATAATTTTTCTTTAGGCTGTCAAGATGTTACACCTAAATTTTCATAATTTTTGGAGCAAAAAAGAATTTATTATTTATATTATAAGTGTTAAATCATATAGGTTATTTAAACAACACAAAACAAAAAAAAATAAAATTTAACCAAAAAAAAAAAAAAAAGACAGACCATACCTGCGGCTTGTGAGACTCGAACCCGAGTCTGTTCAATTCAGACACTCAACATAACCACTCTACCACTTAAGGAGTTTGTTGATTTAACTCAAATCAAAATTTATTTAATTCATTTCTTTTATTAACCATCTTCTTCCCCAATATCATCAACCACGAAACCCCAACCCTAGGTTACACAATAATAGGAATATGATAAGATTAATGCCCGAAATGAAGGGGCTTTTGATCAGAAATAGGTAGGGAACAAAATGGCATGAATAAAAGAGCACTTACCACTCGTATTTGATCGAAAAAAAGATGAACAGGCTGAAAGGGTTTTTGACCGAATTGCAGACCTTCTGGACATGATTATGATGTTTATTTTGTGGTTTTGTGATAGAAAGAGGTGCAGATAACGAATGGAAAGATTAATTTATATAGTTATTAGGTGAAAAATGAGTCATTGATTCACTAATTAAATTCCAGCAGTTTTAGCATAAAACCCGGATTCAAAGTCAATTATTAACGCGCTAAATGTCACACCCTCAAATTTCCACTGCGGGGTTTATACGCGAGGCGCATGACATACCAGGATCCCATAGCCATAAATCATATGAACGAACTCAAAAATCAAGTTTAGTTAAGCTGCGGAAGCGTAAACCAACCATGCGCAAAACAACGCGCCCAAGATAAAACCATATGAAAGAAAACATAAAAGTATGATATATAATTTAGGTGTATGCCCCAAGACTCCAAATGCAGTGAAGTGTGCAGTGCTTTCTAATCGTGGCACCGGAAGCTAACTACCTGCAAAAGCATGTATATCGTGGGTCAACAAACAATGTTGGTGAGTTCACAAAGTAAAGAAAATGAGTAAGTAATTGCACTGGTTTCCCAAACCACGTAACCAAGTAAAAGCGTAGGTCTCCCAGACCAAAATGTTCAAGTGTTATCAGTTTAATCATGTCAGGGGTAGCTAACCCACTCATTGCAACTAAACAGTATTTATTATTGGGACACCTTTAGTAAGATAATATTTTGCCTTAGTAACTAGTGTCTATCAACACTAGTTCACAAATGTGGTCAGAAGTTCATGTCCATGCTCCCAGCATCGCAAACATGAGGTTGCTGCACAACCTAATAGCGCTATCAACTAATACCCTGTTCGCCTCCAGCGATTAACCCAATAATATGCAAGGACTTTTTAGGTGATATAGTGTTTAGTTCACAAAGGACCAATAAGTTTTAAACTGATCAAAACCCGACCCACACAAGGAGTCAAAGCATCTCAAAACCCGAGATGTAAAAGTAGTCCCAAACCGGACTAGAAAACGTTTACCAAAGTTGTCTCAAACCCGAGACGCATGCTTTTGAGAAAAAGTAGTGAAACTGACCTTAGTATACAAGCAAATAAATCCAACTCCAAAGTAGGGTGTGCTACCGACTCCCTAGCATATGTGTCACTAAGTAAGTATATGTGTAATACCATTAGATCATATAACCCGTTTGTCCAAGACGTTTAAATGTTCAAAATCGTGTAAGTGACACCTAGTGATTCTACATGCATAAGTAAACCCTACGGACCCGTTGGTGAATTTGTTGGTTATCATTAATTTTACACTTCATATGTGTCTCATATAAGTGCCCCTTCAAGTACACGTCAAATACATACCACAGAGGACTCCAATTAGTCACATAAACACATAATACACAATCTGCGTTTTTACGACAGATTATGCGCCATGAAAACTAATTTATTTAAAATACTTAATGTTGATGCACATTTTGCGACTAGTGCTATTGGATTGCACATTCATTTCTATTTTGGTAAAAACGTGGGGTCGAAAGTGGATGTAAGAGGGTCGAAGGTGGCTGATTATGGTCGAAGGTGGAGAATATTGGTCGAAGATGGAAGCCTGATATGCAGAGTGCTGATTCGCCCATCTAAAGGGGCGAACCTGCACATTCGACCCTTACCCGGGGGGGGGGGGGGCGAATGTGCAAGCCTAAATAAACTGAAATTTTGATTTTAATGTTAACTTTTGTCATTTTTGTTCCCATTCGACCTATATTTCTCTCTAGTGTTCTAGGCTTTTCTGAAAAGTGTTTATTTCATTGTAAACAACGTTTTGTAAGATTAATCAATGTTTTTTATTAATGAAATGGAGATTAAAAGGTGATTTGCATGTTTTGTTCACATTATTATCATTTCGTAACTGATTTACGGATTCTGCACCTAAATTGGTGGATTGTTTGATCAAACTACTTGTTTTTGACAAATCAATCCTCATACACTTAACCAACGAATTAAACTACCCATTTTTTACTGAATATTCTTTGGGGTTCATTTGTTAACCCATATTTTTTTTGTTAAAACCAAACACAAAAATTATGAAAAATCGTACATCACAGATATGTCCAGAAAGTTTCTACAACAGATCAGGTTAGTATAAAAATTCTCAAAAATGTGTATACATCCAAACGCGATGAATCCACTTGGAAAAGCCGAGTTATTCCAATATTAACCTACTGTTAAAATTTTATAACTTAATTCCTTTTAAAACTCGAGTTATAATGGTTTAAAGTTGATTCAGTTTGTTAATCCGAAAATCTGATATGACCTTTTTTCAAAGAAAATTCAAAAAACTATTCAAACGACGTCCAAACCAATCGATTTTACCTATATGAAAAGCTAAGACCAGATATAATACAACCATGTAAAGAAATCATCAAAACCATCATGTTTAAGTCACGTAACAGACCCTACAAGTTGACCTAAACATTCTGTCCAGATTTTAATCATGCATAAACTTTTATTTAAACGACTCACGTGTGCATATAATCGATCAACCATAATCAAAAACCATTCTAAGACACTCATATAACCTAACATGATCAGATCCTATCATAACATGTGCAAAACTATAAACCCTAATGATCAAAACATCACAAACTTGCGCAACAAGCAACCTATCATATTACTAATCGCATAGGATCATGTTTAACCCATTCAATCTTTATAAACCTCAAGTTTTAATCATTTTAAAATGTTAGAACAAAAAGGATTGGTGAACCACTTTTGCAAACCTTAGTCTAATTCACTTCTATCAAAATATTCTAAGTATAGAACTGCTGAAGAAGAAGGATCAAACTGCTGAAGAAGAGATTCAGAAGTGCTCAGAAGTTCTGAAGTTCAAACCAGACACTTCTACTGAAGAACTACTGAAGACAAACTACTCATCAGTAGTTTGTCATTCATCATTACTTACATGAAGATCTTTTCCACCGCCTTTTTGTATCAGTAGTTTATTACTTTAGTATTTCTTTTTGCTTTATGTACAAGTTCCAAGACTGCAACTTGTTGCAACTTGTTTCTGAACTTGCTTTTTGGCAAGGTTCATGTATTTGTAAAGTCTATAAATAGAAGGGTTCATCCCTCTGTTTTAGACATTGATTTTAATACAGAAATCCTTCAACACTTATTATTGTTATTTCCATTTCATATTTATTGAGAATCTGTCGAAGTGTTTCATTCTCATTCAATACTTAGATTCTCAATAAATACTTATCATTTGTTAGTTCTTGAATCCAGGGGAGTAATAACTCCTGTTGATAAGTGTAGCTTTAAACTCATAATATTCCGCTGTGCTATCACTGATCAAGAACTTGCTAAACACTTAAGTGTTCACTAGCAACTTCATATAAAAGAGCAATATACTGATCCAACAATTGGTATCAGAGCACTGGTTTATCTGATCACATATCAATCTAACATATTGAGAATCAGACACAGGCTCTTATTGATATTCAATAAAGGATTATAAGCTCACTTTTATCAACATCCATCACTTAAGAGATATTTGACAAATCAATACTCTTTAAAATGGATCCTCATAATACTGGTTCTGCCACTAAACCTGCCATGCTAGTAAGAAATGAATATAACATCTGGCAAAAGAGAATGGCACATACCTTATCACAGACCAACACAGGTTGCTGGAAATCTGTGATATATGGTCCTCATAAACCAGTAAATATAAATCTTGAAACTAAAGAAGAGATTCCAAAAGACCCAAAGACTATACTGATGATGATTTCCTAAAACTTGAGCTTGATGCAAAAGCTTTCTCTATGTTGGCAATGGCACTCCCAAATGAAATCTACTCTGGCCTATTACATTGTGATAGTGCCAAAGAGCTTTGGGACTGCCTAAAAGAACAGTTTGGAGAACTGAAGAGGTGATTGCCAACACCAGAGAAATTTTGGCTCAACAATATGAAACTTTTGCTCACATTAATGGGGAAACTTTAACACAGCAATTTGAAAGATTTTCCTCATTAATATCTGAGCTAAAACTAAATGGTCAGACCTACACAACTGTATCTATGCTTCATAGATTTTTAAGGTCTTTACCTGAAAAATGGGAAACATACTCTATAGTCTTAAGATCTTCACCAGACTTTAGCTCCCTCACTCTTACAAAACTTCATGGGAGGTTACTTACTTTTGAAAGAGAAATTGATCGAAAAGAAAAAGTTACAAAGTACTGGCAAAACTGCTGATGACTATCTACCAGGTAGTACAGCACTATTGGGACAAGACTCACCAACTTGTTCAAATAGTTTTGGATCTTTTGACCACATTGACATAACTGCTGGGATCTCATCTGAAAGATCATTCCCAGGTTATGACAATAATGACTTTGGTCAAACTGCTGATAACATGTGTTTTATCATGGATGATTTAAATAGTTTCAGCAATGATGACCTAGAAGAAATGGATATTTTGCACCAACTGGCCATGTTAAGTTTAAAAACAAATAAATTTTAAAAAAGGTCAGGAAGGAAGTTTCCAGGACTTAACAGTTCTACAAAAATTGGTTTTGACAAATCTAAACTTAGATGTCACAAGTGTCAAAAGTTGGGACACTTTGCTAGAGAGTATAGAAGCTCTGGCTTTAAACCAATCTCAGTCTGGAAACAATTTTAATCCCAATTATAACAGGAATAATGGAACACAAGGGAGTGCACATTTTGTACAGGCACAAGCTCCACAACACCAATATGTGCCACAAGTACAATATGTACAGATGCCTGCTCAACAGATGCAGAGCCAACAATCAATCCCTCCCTTTCCAGCTGCTTAACAACCTCCACAGCAACAGCAACCCTCTCAACAAAGTTTATTTACTTCAGGGTATGTTGACTGGAGCAGTCTTCCTTTTGACACCACAGAGTGCAATCCTGATGCAGACAACAAAATGTTTGACATCAACTGGGAAGAGCCTGACAATGGCAGAAAGAACTTTGCCTTAATGGCATTTGAGGGATGCTCCTCAAAATCTGCCTTGTCACAGGTATCAAAAGAATCTTTGACAAAACTGTGTTCAAATTCATGCAAAGAATCTTTTGCTCTCATAAGAGAGACAAATGTGCACTTACAAGGAAAAGCAAATGACTCTGAGAGAAAATTCACTCAGATGAAATGTGATTTAGAAAGAAAACTTTCTGCAAAAACAAAAGAAGTTTCTAAATTAACTAACACTGCTATTGAAACCCAAGCACAAATTAAAATCATGATAAATGACCTAGGAAATGTCAGACAAGAGCTTGCTGACACCAAGGTCACATGTGAAAAATGGGTGGAATCTTGTAAGGGGTACCAATTATTGCTAAACAAACAAAGTGCTTCAAATGTTAGGTTTGGCATAGGGTACAATCACACTGAAACACCAACAGATTTTTCCCCCAAAACTACTGAAGATGGGAGAAAAAATTGTTTCAGGTGAAACTTCTGAAGAGGAAGAATGCACATCTTTCCATGAAAAACTTTCTAAAAACACACAAAGAAAGTTCTTCAGAAGTACTGATTAAATCTGACGTTAAGCCATCAGTAGTTTCAACTAGATCAGGAGTTGAGAACCTGAAAACTACTGATGACCTAAAACCAATCAAACAGTCAGAAACTTGTCTTTGAAAGAAAAGACAAAAGAATGTGAAATTTGTGGTCTGTTCAACCACAAAACAGAATTTTGCAGATATAGAAAAGGTATTCAGTTTAACAAGAAAAATCAACAACTGGTTGTGGGAAAACAAATCAAAAATGATTTTGTAAAAACTTTTTCTCCCAAGAAACAACAACCAGCAAACACCTTTTCTCAGAAAAAGAAAAATCTCAACAAAGGTCTTTTTCTCAAAATTCTCTTTCAGTAGTTAGACCTGAATCATCAGCAGTTTCACAAACTGCTGAGATTAAAGATCTCATGAACTTGGTACAACTACTGATGACCAAAGTTGATGGTGGTCCTCAAAAGAATACCACCATTGTTCTTAATGCAAAATCCATTGCCAAAAAGACATGGATTTCTCAACTTGGTCAAGAACAAACTGTAAATGTTCTCAAGCGCAAACCCAAAGCCAAACTGGCTCGGGTTCCTAAATCTAACTAATTTGCTATCTTGTGCAGAGGAGAGTTTCTAGAGGCTTAAATAGCATTTGGTATGTAGACAGTGGAGGCTCAATGCACATGACAGGATGCAGATACCTGATAAACAATTTTATCAGTCAAAGAGATGGATCTGTATCCTTTGGGAACAATGCTAAGGGATATGTGCTAGGACATGGCAATGTATCCTCTGGCGAAATACAGTTTGACAAGGTCAATCTGGTTGAAAACCTTGAGTACAACTTGCTGAGTGTGTCACAAATGCGTGATAAAGGATATTCTTCCTTTTTCACAAAGACAGCATGCAAGATCATATCACCAGAAGGCCAGAAGTTGATAGAGAAGATCATTGAAGATCACACTTTGTTAATAGCCAAAAGATGTGGCAATGTCTATGCAGTGGACATTGAAAAAGACAAAGTACTGAACAACACTGCCTGTTTCTTCTCAAGGGCATCAACGTCAGAAACTGATCTCTGGCACAGGAGACTTGGCCATGTGAACTTTAAAACCATAAATAAAGTCACAAAAATAGGCTTGGTCAGAGGTCTACCCTTAAAAGTATACCAGTGTCAAGAACACTGTGTATCCTGTTTAAAGGGAAAACAACATAAGTCCTCCTATAAGTCTATTGAAGAATCAAAAACAACTGCATGTCTTCAACTACTCCATATGGACTTATTTGGGCCTGTAAAAATCATGAGCCTTGGTAAGAAGAAGTACTGCTAAGTCATCATTTATGACTACTCAAGATTTACATGGGTATTCTTCTTATTTTCCAAGGATGAGGCTGCTGAAATCATCAAGTTCTTCATTCTACAAGTAGAGAAGCAATACTTTCTACCTATCAAAACCATTAGAAGTGATAATGGGACAGAGTTCAGGAACAAAACTCTGGATGAATTCTGTTTGTCTAAAGGGATTATTAGACAATTCAGTGTTCCTAGAACTCCTGAACAAAATGGTGTGGTAGAAAGGAAGAACAGAACTTTAATAGAAGGAGCAAGAACAATGTTAGCTGATTCTGGCCTACCATTATACTTTTGGGCAGAAGTAGTTAACACATCATGTTATGTTCAAAATAGAGTTCTTATTGTCAAGAGACATTCAAAGACTGCCTATGAAGTTCTTCATGGCAGGAAGCCCTTTATCTCCTTTTTCAGGGCTTTTGGGTGTCAATGTTTCATCTTGAACATTAAGAAATCTATTTCAAAGTTTGCTGCCAAAGTTGACTCAGGTTACTTTCTTGGTTATTCCTCAACTAGAAAAGCCTACAAGGTTTTTAACTCAAGAACCAGGATAGTAGAAGAAACACTGAATGTCAAGTTCAATGAGTCAAAACACACTCTCATTCCAGCACATCCTGCTGAACTTTTTGACCTTGACAGCTTCCATTTTGGACCTGAAAAGACTGTCACTTCATCCAAACCTACTTATTATGGTGATCAAAGGTTTGATGATGAGGATCCAGCACCATGGACTCCTCAAACAGTCATTAAGTCAACTTCAAAACCATCAGAAGTTTCACAAACTTCTGATTCAACAAATACTGAAGGACAAACTCAAACATCTGCTTCAGCACCTGCAACTACTGAAGACACTGAAACTGCTGAACCAGATATAATAGACCTCAGTAGTTTGTTTGAAGAACATGAGCCACCAACACCCGTTAGTGGTTTACAACAACTGATCGAACACAAAGACCATCCACTTGATCAAATCATGGGTGATATTGCATCAGGCGTTCTTACAAGAAACCAGCTTTCCAACTTTTGTCTATTCTCAGCATTTATTTCACAATTGGAACCAAAGAAGTACCAGGAAGCCCTCAAAGACAACAATTGGGTGCAGGCAATGCAAGATGAATTGCTTCAATTCAACAAGCAACAGGTTTGGGAAATCTGTCCCTTACCACCAAACAAGCAACCAATTGGCACAAGATGGGTTTTCAGGAACAAACAAGATGAAGCTGGTATTATAATAAAGAACAAGGCAAGACTGGTAGTACAAGGTTACTCTCAAGAAGAAGGAATAGACTATGATGAAACCTTTGCTCCAGTTGCAAGGCTTGAAGCCATCAGGTTATTTCTGGCCTATGCCATTTCCAACAAAATAAAAGTTTATCAAATGGATGTCAAGAGTGCATTTTTGTATGGAAAGATAAAAGAGGAAGTGTATGTTTGTCAGCCACCTGGGTTTGAGGATCCTTCTCATCCTGAGTGGGTGTACAAACTAGACAAAGCTTTATGGGCTCAAACAGGCTCCAAGAGCCTGGTATGATACACTTTCAACCTTTTTACTAAAAAATAACTTCACAAGAGGTGCCATTGATAAAACTCTTTTCATAAAACCTGTTGGAAATCATGTCTTACTTGTTCAAATATATGTTGATGATATCATTTTTTGGTTCAACTAACACAAAATTGTGTGATGAATTTAAGAAACTCATGCAATCAAAATTTGAGATGAGTACAATGGAGAACTGCAGTACTTTCTGGGACTGCAGATTAAACAACAATCAAATGGAACTTTTATACATCAATCAAAATATGTTAAAGAATTATTAAACAAATTTTCTTTACAAGACTGTAAATCATGTTCCACTCCCATGACACCAACCACACAAGTTGAACCAGATGATCAAGGAAAACATGTTGATCAAACCATGTATAGATGCATGATAGGTTCCCTTTTATATCTAACTGCTTCTAGACCAGATATTATGTTTTCAACATGTGTCTGTGCTAGATATCAATCAGCTCCTAGGGAATCACACCTTATTGCAGTCAAAAGAATCTTCAGATATCTGAAAGGAACTCCAACACTTGGAATTTGGTATCCTGCTTCAAGCAATACCAAGTTATCAGCTTTTTCACATAGTGACTATGCAGGGTGTAAGATGTCAAGAAAATCAACATCTGGTGGTGTCAATTCTTGGGAAGCTGTCTAGTGTCCTGGCAATCAAAGAAACAAACATCTGTTGCAACTTCAACTGCTGAAGCTGAATACATTGCAGCTGCAAGTTGTACATCACAGATACAATGGCTCCAATATCAACTTCTTGATTATGGAATCAAAGAGACTAAGACACCATTGCTTGTAGACAGGAAATCTGCCATTAGCATCATTCAAAATCCTGTTCAGTTTTCAAAAACTAAACACATTGAAATCAGGTATCATTTCATAAGAGATTGCTATGAAAAAGGCAAGATTGAAGTGAAACATGTAGCAACAGCTAATCAAATAGCTGACATATTCACTAAACCCCTTGACACATCAACATTTCAGAAGTTAGTATCCATGCTAGGGATGCTAAATTTGTAAGTGTTTCTCTTTATTTTTCTGCACAAATTCTTTATTTTTCACTTACATCTGTTTTCAAAAATTGAAAAACTTCTGAAAAAAGAGAAACTACTGATGAACAAAACATCAGTATGGGGATATTTTCTGAAAAGTGATTAACTTCTGATAAAACAACCTTCAGAAGTTATGAATAAAGTATTTATAAAGTATTTCTCATCAGCTGTTCAAAACTGCTGAAGAGAAAGTGGGAACTACTGATGAAAATAATTCTTCATCAGCAGTTTAGTCAAAAAGGGCAAAATCAGACTTTTCCCACATCAGAAGTTTGACCTAGTCGGTTTAAAACTTCTGATAAAGAGGTTTTTAACCTAGGCGGTTTAAAACTTCTAATAAAGAAGTTCCAAGCGGTTAAAAACTTCTGATAAATATCTTTTTTCAACACTTATCCATTCAAAACAAAAATTCCCTCCTTCTCTCTCAAGAAAGCTCTCAAACCCCTGAACCTGCAACAAAAACACTGTTCGATTCATACACACACAAACCACATGGCTTTAGTTCTTAAACAGGGACACAATCTCAGAGCCTACTTAGAAAAACAAGAAGGCTGGTCCCAATACAATGAGATCATTGATCTCGTCGTCAAATCCCAATATTTCACCGCTCTCACAATAGACCCACCAATACATCCTGAAACTCTCAATGAGTTCTGGGCTAATGCTGAGACAGTGATGGTGGATGATGAAGTTATCTCTCTCAACTCAACAATTAAAGGGAGACAAATGGCCATCACACCGGCCATACTTGCAAACGGACTGGGGTTGAATGATGTGAATGCCCCTGAAAAGTTTGAAAACTCTGCAATCCACCTAACCATGACTGAGAGTGGTTATCAAGGTACTCTCTCACAAGCTACCATCTTTAAAAAGTATTTTGAACCAAAATATAAACTTTTGTTTCATTATATAATTATGTGCTTGAGTCCTAAAACAGGGTCTTATGACCAGATGCCCTCAACCTTTCAACCAATTTTTCATTCCATTGTGAATGAAACAAATTTCAGGGCATCAAAACTTTTCTTTAATGAGTTGGTGTTACATCACAATAACACTAAGAAAAAGTTTTTGTTATATCCAAGGTTCATTATGCAATGCATTATAAAAGAACTGGGTGATGAGGTGCTTGTGGGTAAAACTGAAATTTTAAAACCCTTAACCTCACAAGCATACTCAAGGCACAACAAACAGGCTGCCTGGCCAGAAGATGACCAAGGGGAACCAGAACCAGTCCCTATGGAACCCTCATATTCCAAACTTACACCCCCAAGGCCAAGAAACCCAAGGTACAAAAACAAAAACCCACCAAACCTAAAAGAAAAGCTGTTTAGGAGGTTGAGATGCCTGAACAAACTATTGTGCAATCTGCACTTCTTAAAGATGTGACTGAAACATCCTCTCAGTCTCATCCATCTCAAACCCCACCAAGAGCACCAATCACCATCCTTTTCAAAAGAAAAAGACTTAAGAAAACTATTCCCATTGATGCTTCTTTTGAAACTGCTGAACCCACTGCCCAAACTACTGAACCAGCACCCCAACTTTCTGAACCAGATATTGAAATAGCCAAACTTCTCTCTGGGCTAAAAGAGAAAGTCCCATCTACACATGTCAGTCCCCAACAACCACATAAAACAGGGACATAGCCTCAGAATTTGACATGGATGTGGACACTCAAAGCCCTAACCAAAGAGATGAGGATGAACCAGGGTCTCTAAGCCCAAACTTAGAAACTTTTGGTACTTTTGAGGCTGCTACTACTCATTTACCACCCAGTGGTGGACCTGAGGATAGAAGTAACATAGCTAAGACCTCAACTGTGGCAACTACTGATGAAGGCTTAATGCCTGAGGTAGGAAATCCTTTGAACCAAGAAAAAGAGGTACATGAGACAACTGAGTTGGGCTCAGCTCATGATGTAACTGATACAGTCCTCATTGAGGATGTAATCAGGGATTCAGATGATTCCATTGACTTGGATGATGTTTCAAAACACCAAACTACTGAATTGACGGCTACAAGTGAAGGTCCTGCACCTGGTGTATCTAAGCTCAAGAAGCTAGTCACACCAGATCAGGTTAAAGCCCACTCAATCCATGATTCCCCTAGAGTGGCATCTTCTGTACAACAAGAAGATCAACCAAAAACACACCCCTCACTACAAATGCCTACCCAATTCCCTGGGCAAACAAGCATAGACATTAACCAGCTATGCAGCCCAGATGGTCCCTTATACCACATGATGAGCACCCTCATCAAGAATCACTTCCAAACATACATAGCTAACTTGGAGCTGTCCATGAAGAACCAATTTGGAGTGATATAGACAAAGATGAATGATCTGTCCAACAAGATTGACTACAACAGCAAACAGCTCGCTCATCTTACAGGTCAGTTCTCCCAAGCTTCAACTTCAAAAACTGATGAAGCCAAAAAGGGGGAGAAAATCAAGGTACCTATGGATACACTTGAAGCCAGGAGAAAGGCAAGAGTGGCTATCCTAGAAAGAGATCAAAAAGATCAAGCCAGAAAAGAAAAACTGGCCCAACAATTTGGTGTCTCTATTCAAGAAGTAGAAGATGCTGAAAAGACTGATGAATCCCAAGGGCACAATGAAGAAACCTCTGATGGCCAAACTTCTGATGAAGAATCAGAAAGTACTGAAGACAATCCTTCAGTAGTTGACAAACCTTCAGTTGTTGTCAACCCATCAAATGTTAACACTTCCAAAACTCAAATTGCTGACCCTTCCAGATCAACTAAACCCATTCAACCAACTTCTGTTACTCCTAGGCCTATTACAACAGTTACCACAATGACTGTACTAAACCCTTCTCCAATCTCTCAATCAGCAGAACTACTTGAGAAGAGTTTAGTGGCAGCCCAAAAGAAGGCCAGAGAAGATCAGATTTGGAAAACACTAGAAGAAAGGGATGACTTGGACCTATGCCTGGATGAAAAGCTACATGCTTATGAAGCTGAACTCCAAAGGCAGGCTAGCCTAGACAAGATTGCTGAGGAAGATAAAAGACATCAACTGATGTCTTTCATTACTAAGAATAGCAAGATCAAAGCCCACACATTGAAGAGACTCTCCATGGAAGAGCTGACAAGAAGAGCTCAACTTATTGCAGACAAACTTGCAACAAGTAAAGACACAAAAGCCAAGAGAGCTCAGATGATAGAAGAATTAGTAGCTAATGGTTATGGTTCAAAAGCCTCTGTCTCCAAATGGAAAGAAGAAAGATTAGTGGACACTTATAGAAAATATAAGGCTGCAAGGGCTGCAAATCCAGAGAAGTTTCAAACTGCTGAAGTATCAACTTCAGTAGTTAGAATTTCTGGTGTTCAAAGAAGACCAGCTACTCAGAGGAAGAAATCAGAGGAGAATGTGAAGACTGATTTCAGAATGGTACTACTAGAAGGTAGTACAGTAGTCCAATCTGAATTTGACATAGAAGAAAAGCCTCTGATCACACAATTCAGGGATCCTTCCACCTTTGCATATCAAATCCAGAAGACCATCACAGACAAACTGCACACTAAGGTAGTAACTGAACATCATTTGCCAACATTTCAAATACCTAATGTGATGCAACAACAACAAAGAAGTGAATCCCACCTGAGAGTCACTGAAGTTGAAAATATCCAACACTCAGGAGAAACCCAGGGTACCACCATGGTTCCCTACACTTTAGACTTTGACAAGTCTAAGGTACCAATCATCAGATGGTCCTTTACTGATAACAACTCAGTACTTGTGACAAGAAGAGATCAGACAAGCAGGGCCTATAGGTCGGTCCTATAGGTCGATGAATGATCTGATGAAGCTATCAACTAAAGACCTGCTTACAATCCAACACTTAGAATCACAGAAAGGGTCTCTCACTGATAAACAGCTGAACCAGCTGAAGAATTCCATGTTCAAAGGAATTAGTAAGGTTTTGGCTTCATCAATCCAGGGGGAGATTGTTAGGACAAAAAGGATTGGTGAAACCACTTTTGCAAACCTTAGTCTAATTCACTTCTGTCAAAATATTCTAAGTATAGAACTTTTGAAGAAGAAGGATCAAACTGCTGAAGAAGAGATAAGTTCAAACCAGACACTTCTACTGAAGAACTACTGAAGACAAACTACTCATCAGTAGTTTGTCATTCATCAGTACTTACATGAAGATCTTTTCCACCGCCTTTTTGTATCAGTAGTTTATTACTTTAGTATTTCTTTTTGCTTTATGTACAAGTTCCAAGACTGCAACTTGTTGCAACTTGTTTCTGAACTTGCTTTTTGGCAAGGTTCATGTATTTGTAAAGTCTATAAATAGAAGGGTTCATCCCTCTGTTTTAGACATTGATTTTAATACAGAAATCCTTCAACACTTATTATTGTTATTTCCATTTCATATTTATTGAGAATCTGTCGAAGTGTTTCATTCTCATTCAATACTTAGATTCTCAATAAATACTTATCATTTGTTAGTTCTTGAATCCAGGGGGAGTAATAACTCCTGTTGCTATCACTAGCAAGTTCATATAAAAGAGCAATATACTGATCCAACATAAAAAGGTTTCAGACTTTGACAAACTTAGTTATATGGTTTTATAACATATTAAAGAAGATTAAAACACAATAGATTAAAGATTATACCGCAAGCTCTTCGAAACAATCAACCGAATGCTCTTGAAGCGTCCCGATCGATGTTCTTGCACCTTAGCAGGTGTTTAGGGGTTAATATTTCGTAATAGGGTAGTGGGGGTGATTAGGGTTTGAGTTTAGGGGTTGTATGAGGCCTAAGATTGCTTAAATATAGGTTTAAGGCGGTTTGGTTTCGACAGCGTCCCGTAGACGGCCGCGCGAATCTTGTGAGCGGCCGCTCCCGGCTCACTCCGGGTGTCTTGCTTCGTTACCCGGCCTGTTTCCTCCGATGTTTTCACTATTTCGGACCATAACAAGTGTAGCCCCATATGTTAAGACCCCAACCATCCTAATGGTCCATCCATTATGGTTTTTATGAACGTATTCGGTTTAAGTTCACGTAATCACATACAGTTTGCACATAATTTCACAGAGTATCATAGAACCACGTAATTGCAATCAATCTTAATCAATTAATTCCAAATTATTTAACTACATTGTTCACCAACGTCCGAGGTTCACTAATCATGTATACAATCTGGTAATTCCCCGAATTACCACTTCATACAGTCATTAACCTAAAACTGTGCAACGTGTGTCCTATCTAGCTAACCCTAGTTAAGTAAAATGCAAGGAATGTAACTAGAGTTTAGTTAAAGTGAGAACCTGAAATTGCGGGGTATCATATCATCCCCAAGTTAAAAAGAATTTCGTCCCGAAATTCAGCAAGTAAACAATAAAGCCAGCAAGAAAAGTATGTGCTTGGTTCCCGGATGTCACATCATCCCCAAGTTGAATGGAATTTCGCCCCGAAATTCACTTTGAGTGAGCTGCTTTATGTTCGGCGTTTGATCTATGCACAGGTTCAGGTTCAGTAAAGAGGTGTGGATATTTGAGCCGCATCTGATCTCTGCGCTCCCACGTATATTCCGGTCCTAGACGGAAATTCCATTGTACCTTTACAATAGGTATAGTGCTCTGCTTGAGTTTCTTGACGCCCTGCTCAAAAATCTCCACTGGTTCTTCCACGAACCGTAGCTGGTCGTCCACCTGGATCTCCTCCAGTGGCACTACCAGTGTCGTATCCGATAGGCATTTCTTTAGGTTTTATACGTGGAATACATTGTTCACTCCACTGAGTTCATCAGGCAGGTTTAACTTGTAAGCTACCGGACCAATCCTTTCGACAATGTCGAATGGTCCAACGTATCGTGGGTTCAATTTTCCCCGTTTTCCAAAGCATATCACCCCCTTACAAGGTGACACCTTTAATAGAACCTTGTCCCCAACCTGGAACTCCAAAGGTTTCCTACGCTTATCAGCGTAACTAATCTGTCGATCACGAGCAGCAGCCATCCAGTTTCTGATTTGCACTATCTTCTCAGAAGTTTCGTGCATGAGTTCGGGACCTGTTAGCTGGCTATTCCAAGCTTCAGTCCAACAGATGAGAGACCTACACTTGCGTCCATAGAGTGCCTCAAAAGGGCGCACACTGTATCGAAGTGTGGTAACTATTGTAATACGAGATTTCAATCAAAAGGAAGTTCTTGTCCCAACTGTTGCCAAAATCCCCCACGCATGCTCGTAGCAGATCTTCCAATGTTTGGATGGTACGTTCACTCTGTCCATCCGTCTGTGGGTGATAGGCTGTGGTCATATCTAAGCAAGTCCCCAAAGCGTTTTGGAGAGTAGTCCAAAAATGAGAAGTGAATCGCGCATCACGATCACATATGATAGAAGTAGGCACCCCATGCCTAGAGACTACCTCCTTGATGTAGAGATTAGCTAATTTCTCCAGCGAGTCGGTTTCCTTTACTGCCAGAAAATGTGCCGATTTGGTTTAATGATCCACGATAACCCAAATCATGTTATGGCCAGTTGGCGTTCTAGGGAGCTTTGTGATGAAATCCATAGAAATTCCGTCCCATTTCCACATAGGGATTTCTGGTTGCTGGAGTAGGCCTGAAGGTTTCTAATATTTAATCTTAACCTTCACACAAGTCAAGCACTTACTAACATAAGTGGCTATCTCAGCTTTCATGTTTGGCCACCAGTAAAGAGTTTTGAGATCTTGGTACATCTTGTCCGAATTAGGATGTACCGAATATCGAGAGGTGTGGGCTTTATCAAGCATTAGTTGTCTGAGATCCCCAAAACGTGGTATCCAGACTCTATTCATGAAGTATTGAAGACCATCCGTCTTTAGTTCCAAGTGCTTATCCGCACCATGTAAAGTTTCAAGCCCAATATTTTCTTCTTTCAAAGCCTCGCCCTGGGCTTCACGTACCTTATCAGGAAGATTAGAATGTATAGTGAGTTGTAAAGCTCGCACCCGTTTAGGTTTCGTTTACTTACGACTAAGGGCATCAGCTACTACATTAGCTTTCCCTAGGTGATATTTGATAGCACAGTCATAATCATTCAGAAGATCGACCCATCGACGCTGTCGCATGTTCAGCTCCTTTTGATCGAATATGTGTTGGAGGCTCTTGTGGTCAGTCAAGATCGTACACTTCGTCCCATAGAGATAATGTCTCCAGAACTTTAGAGCCAAAACCACTGCTCCCAGTTCCAAGTCATGGGTGGTGTAATTCTTCTCATGAACCTTTAATTTACGTGAAGCATACGCGATCACCTTATTGCGCTGCATCAGCACATACCCTAACCCTTGGATAGAAGCATCATAGTACACCACAAAGTCCTCTATACCCTCAGGTTGTGATGGTATGGGCGCACTGCAAAGCTTTGCCTTTAACAATTGAAACGCAGACTCTTGGCATCTCCCACTTGTAAGTAATCCCCTTCTGTGTCAAAGGAGTGAGGGGTTGAGCGATCTTAGAGAATCCCTCAATGAATCTACGATAGTATCCCGCAAGACCAATAAACTGGCGTACCTCTGTAGGAGTCTTAGGAGCCTCCTAGTTTTTAATTGCATCAATCTTGGCGGGATCGACATGTATTCCTGCCTCGTTAACCACATGTCCAAGAAATTGGACTTCTCGAATCCAAAAGTCACATTAAGAGAATTTCGCATACAGCTGCTCATTTCTCAAGAGTTCCAAGATCAGCTGCAGGTGTTGCTCATGCTCTTCCCTGCTCTTGGAGTAAATCAGTATGTCATCTATGAACACTATGACGAATTTGTCCAAATAAATCTTGCACACGCGGTTCATTAGATCCATGAAC
The DNA here is from genome assembly GCA_030844895.1 of Ambrosia x helenae. NCBI lineage: Eukaryota > Viridiplantae > Streptophyta > Magnoliopsida > Asterales > Asteraceae > Ambrosia > Ambrosia x helenae. The sequence continues at coordinate 51,334,790 of CM061223.1, forward strand.
ACAGCCGTGCATTGGTTAGCCCAAATGGCATCACCAAAAACTCATAATGTCCATAACGAGTTCGAAAGGCTGTCTTCACCACATCCTCCTCTCGGACTCGCGGCTGATGGTATCCTGACCTCAAGTCATTCTTAGAATAGAAACTCGACCCTTGTAGCTAGTCGAACAAGTCATCAATACGAGGCAAAGGGTAGCGGTTCTTAACCGTCACTTTGTTCAACTCCCGATAATCAATACACATGCGGAAACTCCCATCTTTCTTCTTAACAAACAGAACTGGAGCTCCCCATGGCGAAGAACTAGCTCTAATAAAGCCCCTATCCAATAGCTCTTGGAGTTGGGTAGACAGGTCTTGAAGTTCTCCTGGTGCTAGGTGGTATGGTGCGCGTTCAACTGGAGCTGCTCCCGGTGCAAGATCAATTTGGAACTCCACTTGACAAACAGGTGGAAGTCCAGGTAATTCTTCTGGGAAAAGATATGGGAAATCTCGGACTACTAGGATGTCCTCAATTTTAGTTTCAGTTTCAGCTCGAGTGTCAGATATGTTAGCCAGAATGGCTGGAGATGATGCCCACCATGGCACCACCACGATCACCCTGTATAGATAAAAGTTCTCCACTTGGGAGGGGGATACGAACAATCTTCTCCTGACAGAGAATTTCAGCGTGTTGCTTGGACAACCAGTCCATGCCAACCACGAGATCAAAACTTCCTAGGGTTATAGGTAGAAGGTCAATGGCAAACAATTGCCCATATAGCTCGAGCTTACAGTCACGATGAATATGGGTTACCTCAACAGGCTTTCCATCAGCTAACTCTATAGAGTACGGGGTATCAAGAAGAGTAGGAACCTGTAACACCCCGCCCCTCTCATCACCAATATTGTCCGCTTTGCCCATCCAGAGCTCACGGATTTGTTTTTGGTTGCCCAAGTGGAGACTTCCCAGGAGGTCACCCATCCTGAAATTTCTCCCACTTGAGCACGCTTAACTGTGGAGTTCTCCTCTCATCCACTAACATTAAGCCCCAAAACGCGTTGGTGATTTAAGAGGCAAGACATTACTTATGAACCAAGGATCTCTCCTGGCCACGGCCGATGTGGGATTTTCCTGGGGTGTCACATTCACCCCATGTTAGAGTCTCATCGTCCCTGATGAGGTGTGTTCCTGGGGTGTCACATTCACCCCCTGTTAGAGTCTCATCGTCCCTGATGAGGTGTGCACCCACCATCCCCGAACGGCACAGGAGTGGCTCTGATACCATCTGTAACACCCCGCCCCTCTCATCACCAATATTGTCCGCTTTGCCCATCCAGAGCTCACGGATTTGTTTTTGGTTGCCCAAGTGGAGACTTCCCAGGAGGTCACCTATCCTGAAATTTCTCCCACCTGAGCACGCTTAACTGTGGAGTTCTCCTCTCATCCACTAACATTAAGCCCCAAAACGCGTTGGTGATTTAAGAGGCAAGACATTACTTATGAACCAAGGATCTCTCCTGGCCACGGCCGATGTGGGATTTTCCTGGGGTGTCACATTCACCCCATGTTAGAGTCTCATCGTCCCTGATGAGGTGTGTTCCTGGGGTGTCACAGAACCATCCCTAATTGTTTGCTAAGTTTCGATGACACAAAACTATAGTCCGAACCAGTATCATATAAAATAGAAGCAAGAGTGTCGTTCAAGGAACACATACCCGTCACGACATTGTTATCAGTCCTAGCTTCCTCAGAGCCCATCATAAATGCTCTTCCACGAGCCCCATTGTTGTTGCCGTTGTTGTTGTTGTTGTTGTTGTTGTTGTTGTTGTTGAAGGACTTGTACCTCACACTATCCCATGTTCTCTTGCTATTACCAAAAGTAGAAGATGAAGCACCATGCTTCGGAAAAGTACCATGCTCAACAGCCTCATCAGTGAGTTTGCGAGCCACGTGAAAGATTTGTTAGATTCTGGGTAGGCGAGCTGCAGTGGCCAAGCCACGAATCCGAGGGACCCACTCTTTTGGTATAAAATTCGATCCGCTGGTAAAGTTGGTTAATTAGATTCGAGCATATAGTATCTAACTCCTGTAGCTTGGTAGTGTAGGCGTCGATCTCATACCCAATTGTCTTTATATAACAAATTTCTAGATTTCATCACAGGGTGTTATGTTCTCCATCCAAGTATCTGTAACTCATCGAGTATGCATGTAGGCTACATTACCCCATCCTGCCTGGGGAAAATGCACATGGTATAGACTTATACTATCGAAGCAATCAGACGGTCTCCTTCAGTTCCGTTGGAGTTATCGAGGTTTACAACCAATAAAAGCCTTGAAAATACGATGGCAGGTTATTGTTGTGGCATGTGCGTTCAGGGAATAAGAAAGTTTAAATGTGGAAGTCAGGGGAAACGAATGATTTAGCAAAATGGATCTTTACTAGCTTGGAAAGATGCGAGTGCCTCAACCACCCTATCATTGATCATAAGAACTCAGTCTTATCTAAGTTAACAAAAAGGAAAGGAAAGAAAAGACAGGTAAGAAAAGGTAAGAGCCAATCGTCGCCACACTCTATCTAGATAGTAGAGCCTTTATCCTCACTTTCCATCTGCTCGTCCTGCTCAGGTTCCCCTTCCATCCCTTCTTCTTCCTCTTTCTCGGTGTCAGTGTTATATGGATCTCATCACGTACAGTCTCCTTCTCCAGTCCTATGTAAGCCAGCTTAGTGGTCAGCTGCACCACTTGTTTCTCCAATCGTGGTTGTTAGTCATTAGTAGCTTTCGTCTTCCCTTGAGATGTTGCACTACGTCGCAGGCTTTACATAACTCCGAAGAGTGTGTGTAACAAGCCCCGATCTGATGTGTCCCCATGAATGTACTATATAGTCACGACAAACAGTGACACGTATATCATGCATCGCTTGCTCGTATAGGGCGTAAATGTACTAGAGTAAGGATAAAATTCTATATGAGTAACCAGTCTCGTCTGAGTTCAAAATGAGAGTAAGAAAGGTCAGATAACAAGGAACAGAAACTAATTGTCTCCTTGCTCAGTGAAAAAGTATAAGTCTCAGTATTTGACTTTCTTCGAATTTGATTCGGTTTAATGGTATCACGTCATGCGCATCGTGCAGCTTCCTGTGTACGTGCGCCACAATGCTCGCAAGGGCTTTCTCCCCTCTACAATTGTTGTTTCCTCATCCACGAGGTTCGTTAGGATACTACTCCTAGTAATGTGCCACCTGGTGTAACCCTGGGTTCTCTCCAGTGACGTGTTCAGAATTAGGTCTAGAGCTAGAAGATAACATATCTCCCGAAACCATGTGTTGTAGATATATGTAGCTAGAAGCTAGTTGTGCACTTAAGTTGCGAGTGTACTTATTCTATGATGATTATAGACTAGACTCAACATGTAGTCCTAGTTCACTATAACCAATGGCTTTGATACCAATCTATCACACCCTCAAATTTCCACTGCGGGGTTTATACCGGGAGGCGCATGACATACTAGGATCCTATAGTCATAAGTCATATGAACGAACTCTATATGCCCAAACCATTTAGTTCGTTTTCAAAAATCAAGTTTAGTTAAGTTGCGGAAGCGTAAACCAAGTTTAAACCTTTTTAAAATCATGCGCAAAACAACGCGCTCAAGATAAAACCATATGAAATAAAACATAAAAGTATGATATATAATTTAGGTGTATGCCCAAGACCCCAAATGTAGTGAAGTGTGCATTGCTTTCTAATCGTGGCACCAGAAGCTAACTACCTGCAAAAGCATGTATATCGTGGGTCAACAAACAATGTTGGTGAGTTCACAAATTAAAGAAAATGAGTAAGTAATTGCACTGGTTTCCCAAACCACGTAACCAAGTAAAAGCGTAGGTCTCCCAGACCAAAATGTTCAAGTGTTATCATTTTAATCATGTCAAGGGTAGCTAACCCACTCATTGCAACTAAACAGTATTTATTATTGGGACACCTTCAGTAATATAATAATTTGCCTCAGTAACTAGTGTCTATCAACACTAGTTCACAAATGTGGTCAGAAGTTCATGTCAATTCTCCCAGCATCGCAAACATTAGGTTGCTGCACAACCTAATAGCGCTATCAACTAATACTCCGTTTTCCTCCAACGATTAACCCAATAATATGCAAGGACTTTTCAGGTGATAGAGTGTTTAGTTCACAAAGGACCAATAAGTTTTAAACTGATCAAAACCCGACCCACACAAGGAGTCATAGAATCTCAAAACCCGATATGTAAAAGTAGTCCCAAACCGGACTAGAAAACATTTACCAAAGTTGTCTCAAACCCGAGACGCATGCTTTTGAGAAAAAGTAGTGAACCTCACCTTAGTAGGAAAGCAAATAAATCCAACTCCAAAGTAGGGTGTGCTACCGACTCCCTAGTATATCTGTCACTAAGTAAGTATATGTGTAATACCATTACACCATATAACCCGTTTGTCCAAGACATTTAAATATTCAAAATCGTGTAAGTGACACCTAGTGATTCTACATGCATAAGTAAACCCTACGGACCCGTTGGTGAATATGTTGGTTATCATTAATTTTACACTTCATATGAGTCTCATATAAGTGCCCCTTCAAGTACACGTCAAATACATACCACATAGGACTCCAATTAGTCACATAAACACATAATACACAATCTGCGTTTTTAGGACAGATTATGCGCCACGAAAACTAATTTATTTAAAATACTTAACCAACAAATTAAACTCCAAAATTTTTACTTAATATTCTTTGGGGTTCGTTTGTTAACCCATATTGTTGTTTTGTCTAAAACCAAACACAAAAATTATGAAAAATCGTACATCACAGATATGTCCAGAAAGTTTCTACAACAGGTCAGGTTAGTAGAAAAATTCCCAAATATCGTGTATTCATCCAAACGGGATGAATCTAGTTGGAAAGGCCGAGTCATTCCAATGTTAACCTACTGTTCAAATTTCATAACTTAATTCCTTGTAAAACTCGAGTTATGATGGTTTAAAGTTGACTCAGTTTGTTAATCCGAAAATCTGATACGACCTTTGTTCAAAGAAAATTCCAAAAACTATTCAAACGACGTCCAAACCAATCGATTTTTCCCATTATGAAAAGCTAAGACCAGATATAACACAACCATGCAAAGAAATCATCAAAACTATCATGTTTAAGTCACGTAAAAGACCCTACAAGCAGAGGCAGAGCTAGGATTTCAAGGTAAGGGGGCTTAGATTATTGGAGTGGGTCTTAAGGGGGGGCATGATACAATTTTATTGAATTTTAACCATAAAAACCTTGGCCTTAAGGAGGGCTTGATACAATTTTATTGAATTTTAACATAAAAACTTAACTAAATTTATGTCATTGGGGGAGGCTGGACACCCCTTGGTCCCCCCCCCCTCCGCCACTGCCTACAAGTTGACCTAAACATTATGTCCAGATTTTAATCATGCATAAACTTTTATTTAAACGACTCACGTTTGCGTATAATCGATCAAGCATAATAAAAAACCATTCTAAGACACTCATATAACCTAACATGATCAGATCCTATCATAACATGTGCAAAACTATAAACCCTAATGATCAAAACATCACAAACTTGCGCAACAAGCAACCTATCATATTACTAATCGCATAGGATCATGTTTAACCCATTCAATCTTTATAAACCTCAAGTTTTAATCTTTTTAAAATGGTTTCAGACTTGGAAAAACTTAGTTATAAGGTTTTATAACACATTAAAGAAGATTAAAACACAATAGATTAAAGATTCCACCGCAAGCTCTTTGAAATAATCAACCGAATGCTCTTGAACTTGAAGTTTCTCGATCGATGTTCTTGCGCCTTAGCAGGTGTTTAGGGGTTAATATTTCGTAATAGGGCAGTGGGGGCGATTAGGGTTTGAGTTTAGGGGTTGTATGAGGCCTAAGATTGCTTAAATATAGGTTTAAGGCGGTTTGGTTTCGACAGCGTCCCGTAGACGGCCGCGCGAAGCTTGTGAGCGGCCTCTCCGGGCTCGATCCGGGTGTCTTGCTTCGTTACCCGGCCTGTTTCCTTCGATGTTTTCGCTATTTCGGACCATAACAAGTGTAACCCCATGTGTTAAGACCCCAACCATCCTAATGGTCCATCCATTATGGTTTTTATTAACGTATTCGGGTTAAGTTCACGTAATCACATATAGTTTGCACATAATTTCACAGAGTATCATAGAAGCATGTAATTGCAATCAATCTCAATCAATTAATTCCCAATTATTTAAATTCATTGTTCACCAACGTCCGAGGTTCACTAATCATGTATACATTCTGGTAATTCCCCGAATTACCACTTCATACAGTTATTAACCTATAACTGTGCAACGTGTGTCCTATCTAGCTAACCCTAGTTAAGTAGAATGCAAGGAATGTAACTAGAGTTTAGTTAAAGTGAGAACCTGAAATTGCGGGGTATCACATCATCCCCAAGTTGAAAAGAATTTCGTCTCGAAATTCAGCAAGTAAACAATAAAGCCAGCAAGAAAAGTATGTGCTTTGTTCCCGGATGTCACATTAAAGACTAGTTTAATGATTGGAAATCGATGGGATTAAGTGGAGAAATGTATAGTATCAATTAAAACCGATTAATAAGCAGTTTAATTGTCAAACTAATGTGACCGGAAAAACGTGGAGAGGGGAGAGGGAGGGAAAAGAGTTTTGAAACTTTGGGTTATTGGCAAAAATGGTCCATCTATAGTTAACTAGGTTAGTTTTTAAGATTTTTAGTTAGTTTTTCCTTAATCAAAATTAACCAAGTTAACTATCTTAACATAAAATGTTTTTAAAACTTTATAAAACTTGAAATTTTTATAAAATTCATTCCGAATAACGTTTTAACATACACATTTGATTAATACGTAGACACGGTCTATAATAAATGTAAATGATAAATTTTGAGTTCGTTTTTTTTTTTTTTTAATTTGAAAACGACAAAACTTATAGGGACCAAAATAGGAACTTTTGAATACACGAAGGCCTATATTTGACGATTTGCTAAAGGATGAGGGTGCCAGATATCACAGTCTCCCCTACTTTAGAAATTTTCGTCTCGAAATTTCTTTCAAGTGGAGGTTGCTATGAAACAAAAGTCGTTGTAAAATTCAAGTGGGTTTTAAAAAAATTGCATCAGTCATGATTTGACAGAATTTAAAGTAGTTGTCTAAAATCCAAAGTAAAAGTTTCAAAATCTTTGACAGTTGACCCGATATTAGGAAGTTGATAGTTTATAATGAGAAAGGTTTTGGGATTGTGTAACTGGTGAGGGCAGAGCCACTGATGAAAGTAATCTCCCCTACTTTAGAAAAGGTTTCTAACTGAATGTTATTAGGGTATGTGTTAAAACGTGTAGGACTGATACTACATCACCAATGGCTCCTGCTTATCTCCACGAGACATCAAACCGAATAGATAAAACAATAAATAATATATGTGTAAAACCAAGAATCTTACATTCATACATGATAAACAAGTCGGCACAGATCCTTCAGACATACACACATACATACGTTGTTGAATGGGACGCCGGCCTGAGGTGAGCTCAACCTCAGGCCAACCTGGACTAGACCACACACAGTAGTCTTCTCCTAAGAGCCTGTTGCAACTATCTCTCTTAGAAACCCTAAACCCTTACACAAATATATATATATATATATATATAGGCTAACTAATTAACTAAACTTGGGTTGGGCCTCAGACATGTCGCCTGGGCTACCACAATCGCCCCTATTCTAGTTCTATTATACTAAGCCCATACGAGTTGCATAGCCACGGTCACAAATGCAAACAAACTCCCCCTTGACTGTTGCTATCAGCTCTGATAAACACTGAGAATCATCAGTCACAAAACATGCACTAACAAACTCCCCCTTGACTGATGATTTCAATTCTTCTCTGATAAGACTTGATCTTCGTCTCCAAATCAGATGTGTCTGACTATGTCTAATATCTTCACAACTCCACTGAATACCCGAAACCTTTCGCATCCAATTTCCCCTTCAATGTAAGTGTATCCAAATTACTTCTATATCCACCATAATCTGCATCTTTCCTCCTATGAAGAATTTATGCCTGATTAATAAAAGACCCAAGTAACCGGCACATGATAAGGTTCAATCTTCAACTAATCAGTAATGAACATCCAGCTTCATTGCAAAAATACTTCAACAAAATCTCGCATATCTAATTTTTCAGAGAACAATGCTCTAATAATTTTGCCAAAGAAATAATTATCTCCCACTTTTTCTCTGCAAAATATTACCGCATTGACGTGTATATTTTGGTTTCCCCCATTCACAACCCAAAACTCATCATGGCCCAACAATCCACTTAAAAAAACCATCCAAAACTGACTAAACTTTAGTGTCCAAGATATCCACTAATAACTTCCAATTTATATCATGTTTAAAGAAAAATCGTAATATATGAAGACACTTTATAATTTCACGTGCACAACTCGTACCACATGAAAAAAACACTCTATAAAAATTTAGCTTTGGTTCAACATTCATATTAATAATAATAACGTATGAAAGAAAAGGTTAATTAATGTGTAAGCACACGTGTTTGTTATCCACCTTTTGTTAACATGTGTTATCTATCTGGACTCAAAATGCATAACTCACATGAAAAAACGCAAATAATCCCAAATAATCCAAAACCCGATTCACCAACTAAATCCATTTGTGTTAACATATGAAAACCTGTCATATGTAATGAAAGACTTCCACCCTTGTTACATACGAAACATAAATGTTAACTAATATGTTAAGTCCACGCATTAACAAACATTATCCACGTGTTAACAAATGTTATCAAATCTTTATTAACACATGTTATCAAAAAACTATTATGTCACAACTTTGTGTTAACATGTGAAAACATACCTGCGGTGAAAAAAAATATAAAGCGGACATATGAAAACGACTATGGTGTAAAAATAATACTGTTTTGAGATTTTTAGATGCAAAATACAACTATGCAGGTAGAATCAACCCAACTTAAAATACTAAAAAAATAAAATAAAAAATTAGCAATTCATCCAAATAAAAAAAGCTAAAATCCTCATAAATCAAAAAACCCCCAAAATTCATCAAATCCAACATATCATTTGTAGGTGCATATGTGCGACTAATGCTTTGGATTGGATAAATCATATGTTTTTGTTTTCTGTCGTTGGTGCGAAGGAGGGTTTTGGTTGGTGCGAAGGAGGGTTTTCAAAGGTGCGAAGGAAGAATTTTGGGCGAATGAAGACTGTTTATTATGTAGTTTGGTTCGACCGTTCACAATGGGCGAACCTGCACATTCGCACGAACAAAGTGGGCGAATGTGCAGTCTATAAATAGGCAAACTCAGTTTTTGTAGTAAACTTTGAGTCATTTATTTCCCGCCACTTTCTGAATTCTCTCTGTAACTTTTTATAAACTTGTTTTGCGTCTAATCCTTGATTGTAATCACTTTTCTACGTGTATTCAAGTTTGATTATTAATGAAAACGTTTGAAAATGATGATTTGTGTGTGTTTATCTGATTAGTTATCATTTTGTGCTGGTTTTGGGGATTCCGCACCCAAAACTAAATTGTTTGATTGTCTTTGTAGCTTATCGATCCTTTCACGCGCATACAAAGTGGTATCAGAGCCATTCTGAATCAAACAACCACAAATTGATAGTTTCTCAGTTGATTTTGACCCAAATTTGATCAAAAATTTTCTGTTTTAAGTGAACAAACTGAAATGATGTGTTTTTGATTGATTTCACCTTGATTTCGAATTTGAATTGGATAATTCACTTTATTAAAGTTGTTTCAAATTTCATCCGATTCAAAACCTGATTAAGATCATCAAATTCCATCAACTTTTGATAAACATGATCAAATATAACTGATTTTCAAAGAATAACCGTTTTTGAAATCACAGGGGTCGAACGAGAGAATTCGGTCGAAAGTGGGAGTGTATTAGGTCGAACGAGTGTTTTTGTGGTCGAAAGAGTGATTTTAGTGGTCGAAAGTGAACTTTGATTGCTTATATTTTTCATTCGCACTATTGTGTCTCATTCGTATAATCGTTCGGTCGAAGGAGATTAGTAGAACGGTCGAAGGAAGATTTAAGCGGTCGAAGGAGATTTGATTATTGTTTTTCCACATTCGTATCAGATTTTTTGGTCGAAAGAGAAGATTTTTCTCATTCGCACCTCCGTTCATACGAAGGAGCTTTCTGTTTTTGGAAAAATTTTAATCGTTTCGTGTTTGTTTGTTTGATTGTTTGCAGGATACAATGTGGAACTTTCCAACAACCCCTAGACCTACTCAAGCACCACAACAACAACAAGTCCAAGATCCATGGACAGTAGCGGCACAAAAGACTAGTCAACCATCACAGCCGATCAATTATATGGCTATGACTAGTTCGGCACCACAACAAGTTGTTCAATCAGTACCACAACCGATTGATAACTATTGGGGAGTCGCCGCAGCAGCAGTCCATTCCCAGACGACCAACGCTATTTCTACTCTTATTCATGATCTATCTTCTGGAAGCGGCAATCGTCCACCAAAGTTAATGGACATGAAGGAGTATAACACTTGGAAGACGAAGTTTAAGATTCACGTTGAGGGACAAGGACTTGAAGGAGCAGAAGCATGGCAAATGATTGTGAAGGGTTACGTTGCTCCCATCATAGAGAATACTGGAGAACCAATCCCTTTGGAGAATTTGGCGGATGACGAGAAGAAAAGGTTTGCTATAGAAAAGAAAGCATTTTCTCAGCTATCTCAGGCGATCAACACTGATCTATTACATCAGTTTGGATCGTGCACTACATCCAAACAACTTTGGGATGTGCTGAGAAATCGTCATGATGGAAATGAGAAGACCAGGAAGCTTAGGATGGAGGAGCTTCGAAAGGAGTTTGAAAACTTCAGTTATATGGGTAATGAGACCCTAAAAGAGTTGGTTCCAAGGTACTGCCATTTGCTCACCGAATTGTCGAGCTATGAAATCAGCATTCCAATTACGGAATTAGTTGATAAATTTGCTGATGCATTACCACCCTATTGGAATCAACATATTGAAGTGTTGAAGGAGAAGGATGCTTACCAGTATTGGACCATTAATGAGTTTATCCAAAAGCTGGAAAACAAAGAGATGGAGGAAAAGAGAAAAGCTAAGAGAGCTCAGATTCCACAGAATCCTGATTTATATGTGAGTGGAACATCTAACTCTCTTTCTGCTTCAAGCACCACATCTACTGTTGCACCTCACATAGCATGTGTGTCTAATATTGTTGAACCGACAAAAGCACCCATTAACTACCTTGCTCAAACTTCATCTTACACACCATCATACCCACAACAACCATATCAATCACAAAACTTTATTCCACCATTTTCACCATTACAACAAGCCGCATGCTATACATCAAGTCAACAGCAACAACAACAATATCCTCCTCAAGTGAACCAGATGCAGATCACTCAAGCACAATCAAGTCTAAATCCGATTGTGATAGAGACATCAAACCTTAACAATGTGACTGTTGAAATTGCTCAACAGCATGTTGCTCTAGTATCTGCCATGGTTGCTTCTTACAACGGTTTGGTAGCAAGTCAGATTGGTAACAATAATCTTACCAATGAAGACTATGCTCAAATCGATAAAGAGGAAATGGAGTTGATGGACATTCAGTGGGCTTTTGCAAGCATTATGAGGAGAGCCACTGATTTCATTCAGAAGACTGGCAGGACTGATCTCTCAACCTCTCCCAATACCACATATGGATTCAACAAAGCAAAGGTTACTTGCTTTAACTGTGGTGAAAAGGGACATTTTAAAAGGGAGTGCACACAACCAGCACAACAAGGTAACCGAAATCCTTTCAATTCTTCATACCAAAACCGACAAAACCAAAACCAGAATCAAGTGTCTTACAACAATCCAAACATATCAAGCTTTCAACCACAAAATCAAAACACTTACCAGAACCGTCAACAAAACAACAACACCAGACAATCCACAGCACAAAATCAACCTCAACAAAACCCAAACCGAACTATTGTTCCTATTTCTACACCCAACACACAAAACCAAAACCAAACTGATACTCAAAACCAAGCACTTGTTATTCAAAAGGATGAAGGTTTTGACTGGACTGGTATGCAATTGGGGGTAGAGGAAATCACTGCTGGGAATGTTGCATGTGTGGCACAGCAGATGAAGTTGGATGAGAATGAGGAAGTTGAAGAAGAGGTTGTGATTGAAAAAGTGTCAGAGTTGAAGATTGAAGAAGTGAATGATGATGTGATTGTTGAAGGTGATGACAAGAGATCGGGAATGATTCTTGATTCTGTCACCGATGTTGGAGATCAATATGACTCAGCGTACTCGGATATGGAGAGCAAATCTGACTCAGAGACTAGTGTGAATTCACTAGATGATGATATTGACCAATTGCTAGCTGAAGCTGACTTCCTGATGACTCGCAAGTCATGTATGGTGGATGATGCATGCACCAAGATTGACTACTCCAAATTTTTTGCAGGAAAGGAAGCTCATTTTGCTCTAATGGCCATGACAGAACCTCCTAAACCGGTAAGTTCTGAAACTCAATCTTGTGTTAAATGTGATAAGTGTGCTGATTTTGAAAAACTGACTGATGAAAATAAGCTTCTCAAGGTTCAACTTGAGAGTGCAAAAATCAACTGTCAGATTTATCAAAAGGACTTAAAAGATTTCAACAAAGTTCTTGATGGTTATAAAAAGGATGTGTCAGAATTGAAAAAGACATTATCTATTAAACAACTTGCCATTAATAATTACATAAATGAAATGGAAAACACTAAATTAGAAATGGCAACCATCAAGTGCTTTGCGGAAAAAGTTAACAAGAAACTAGAAAGTTACAAGCATATTGCATACGTAGTTGATCATATCATTGAAGAACCCTCCCAGACAAATAGTGCAAACTATAAGTCAGTTCCATCTCCGGTATTGTTTGAGAATCACACTTTACATGCAATACCACCGGAGACTTTAATTCATCCTGATCCCACACCAGAAAATGAACCTAACACTTCCAGTGTCGGGGATCCATATTCTGATGTGAGACCAGTATTGGGAAATACAGAGGGTGTGGTCGCTACGGATGATTCAGATGAAGAAGATGAATCATCTGAGACGGTTGAAAGTGATAGTGATATCCCTGATGAAAATTATATAATCACTACTGAGCCAGTCTCACCGTCTCAGATAATCCATCCAATGGCAAATGCTCATCGCAAAAATGAGAGTAAGAAAAATGATAAATTTGTTGGTAAAAGTTTTGAAAAGGAAAAGGTTAAGCAGGTTAAAAAGAAAGTTGAAATTAAAACTGAGAAAAATATTGTAAAACCGGTTGAGAAGAAAAATGATTTAAAATCTGAGAAAAATAATAATGTGAGCAATGAAGTGTGTGATAAACCTGTCAAAATCTTCTATCGGATGCAAGGCTCCGATAAGATTTTGTCTGATGATGAGTTTCCGATTAAGTTTGTCAATTACACAAAAATCGAAAAGATCTGGCAGGAAAGTACGATTTGGTTCCCAAAATCTGAAAGGACCAACGACATTCCTCAAGAGATTTTAGACAAAATTTATTCGGAAAAGGATGCAAAGGTCAATGTCACACAGTTTGTTTTGCCTGTGCACAAAGAGAATAGTTTTATTGAACCGACTTACTCGAAGGATCCAGCTCCTGAGAGTTTAAGGAAACAATGCATGGTCGATCGATATCCCATTGCTAGTTTTTCCAAGTCGCCGATCAAGGAAAACTATGAGGAATACCGTGCGTGTTATAAGTGTGGGGAACGGGGACATTTACTTGCCGCCTGCCCATACGTACGACACAAAAGGCACGAGGTGGAAATGAGGCAATATCATGGGTATCCGGTTGACAACTATGGCTATCAACAGAGGCGGCATTTTTCCCAACAACATTTTTATAATCAAAACAATTTTTACAACAAGGGGGAAAATCGGCCGATGACGTATGATAAGCACAACCGGAAGATCACTGATAAATCTAGTAAGAAACCTCAGATGAACTCAACTGCTGATACCAAAAAGGTTAATTCTAAACTTAATGGTATACAATCAGTTGGACCTGTCTCTGTTAAATCAGAGAAGGTAACCAAGAAGGTTGCTTTAAAGGAAGAAGTAAAGAAACCGACTGAGACTTCAAAATCTCAGATTCGGATCTTGAAAAGATCTGAGCAATCTTGGTCATCTAAGGAATCTGAAGGAGCTTCTACTTCACAAAGCAAGAAGAATGAGAAAGAGAAAGTTGTTAGTAAGGAGAAAGGGGTTGAAGTAACTCAAGTTGTTTGTGATTCAAAAGACTCTTTGAAACAACCTGTTCAAAGACCCAAGACCAACCAGGCTTGGGTCCCCCGAAAGAACTAATTGATCTACTTTAATTGTGCAGGGAGCTCCAGCTGGCCCTGTTAGCAGTCTATGGATTGTTGACAGTGGAGCTTCTGGTCACATGACAGGGGACCTCGCGCTACTCTTTGACATCAAAAACATTAACGGAGGTTATGTGGCATTTGCTGGAAATAAGGGAGGCTACATCACTATGGAAGGGAGTGTAAGCAATGGGGTCGTAACATTTGAGCGGATTTCTTATGTGAAACAAATAGATTATAATTTGCTCAGTGTTAGTCAGATTTGTGATAAACAATTTTCAGTGTATTTTGATGACAAATCCTGTTATATCTTGAAACCTGGGTTTGAGTTACCAAAAGAGTGGGTGATGCTGAAGGCACCGAGAGTTAACAACTTGTATATTCTCGACATGTCTAAAGCAATGACCACCCATGGCCAAGTCACGTGTTTCCTCTCCAAAGCTACAGAAAAAGAATCCATTATGTGGCATAGGAGAATGGGACACATCCATTTGAGAAAGATGAATCAGCTTGTGAAGAATGAACTTGTCACGGGAGTTAATGTCAAACACTTCCATCTGAATGACAAGTGTATCAGTTGCAAGAAGGGCAAGCAGCACAAACAATCCCATAGACCAAAGAAAGTTAATTCTGTTGAGCTGCCACTAGAACGTTTGCATATGGATTTATTCGGTCCAGTCAGACGTAAAAGTCATGCCGGAGAGTTATACTGTCTTGTGGTGACTGATGATTATTCTAGATTTTCATGGGTAATGTGTTTGCATCAGAAAAGCGACACTTTTGACAACTTGAAGGTTCTGTTTACACGTCTGGAGAATTTATATGGTCTGAAAATCAAAAGAATCCGGAGTGACAATGGGACGGAGTTTAAAAATGCTCAGATGGAGGATCTTTGTGCAAACAAAGGAATTCATCATGAATATAGTGCTCCGTACACACCCCAGCAGAACGGTGTCGCAGAAAGAAAGAACAGGACTCTTATAGAGACGGCGAGAACTATGCTTGCGGATTCAAATCTTCCAGTCATGTTCTGGAACGAAGCTATTTACGCGGCATGTTATACTCTTAACCGTGTTTTGACAGTGAAGAAGTTTGGCAAGACTTCTTATGAGCTGTTGAACCGTCGCAAGCCGAATCTTGAGTATCTAGAACCATTTGGTGCCCCATGTACAATGTTGAATCCTTCGGAAAAGTTTGCACCAAAGGCTGAAGAAGGTTATTTTGTTGGATATGCAACCCCATTAAAACGGGTATTCAATAAAAGAACTAGAAAAGTCGAGGAGTGGGCTAATGTCGAAGTTCAAAGATATACACAAAATGTACAAGGTGGAGGACCAGATTGGATGTTTGATTACAAAGATTTCTTTGAATCATTCAATCTAGATAGCTTGGTTGAAGAAGCTGTACTTCGATTATACTACGAGGTCGAAAACGCCGGAACTTCACCGTTAGTGCGTCCGATCACGGTAAACCCCCAAGCAGCTTCTAATGATGCCACTGCTCCTGTATTGGAAGAAGAGGTGTTCCAAGAAGCTTCTACATCGCTTAATTCATCCGAATCAGAATACGAAGACGATGATGCAACAAGTGAAGCTATTCTGGACAATGCTACAGTGACACCAACAGTGAACCCATCTACTCATGATGCTTCAACATCAAATGTGGGTAATGATCTGGATTCTACAGAGAATTTGACAACTCAGACGGGAGTACAAGTACCTGATTATCCGGAATCTCGGATACATCGGATACACCCGCTTGAACAAGTTATTGGTGATCCTGGTAGCAGTGTGATGACAAGAGGACAGCTGAAGAATGCTCAAGCACCAGAAAACATTGGCAATCTTGCTTTATATGCCAAAATTCAGAAATCTGGTTTTCAAAATGACTGGTCATTTGCTTGTTATGTTTCGCAGGTCGAACCGCGGACATACAAGGATGCTCTTTTGGATGACGCCTGGGTGGAAGCAATGCAGGAAGAGTTATTACAATTCCAGAAACTTGGTGTATGGACCCTGACTGATTTACCTCCTGGAAGGAAGAAGATAGGCACTAAATGGGTGTTTAAGTGCAAGAAAGATGATAGAGGAGTCATTGTGCGAAACAAAGCTCGTTTGGTGGTTCAAGGTTTTCATCAGGTTGAAGGAATCGACTACAATGAAATCTATGCACCGGTTGCACGCTTGGAAGCTATCAGAATGTTCCTCGCGTTTGCATCATGGAAGAAATTTAAGGTGTATCAGATGGATGTAAAGAGCGCATTTCTTTACGGTGTGGTCAAAGAGGAAGTTTACGTAGGTCAACCACCGGGCTTTGAAGACCCAATCCACCGGGATAAGGTTTATGTTTTAAACAAAGCACTGTATGGTTTGCACCAAGCTCCGAGGCAATGGTATGAGGAGCTGAGCACGTATCTTCTCTCGAAAGGATTCAAACGCGGATTGGTTGACTGCACCCTGTTCACGAAAAGATCAGGAGATGACTTGCTTCTAGTACAAATTTATGTTGATGATATTATTTTCGGGTCTACTAACGAACTTCTGTGCAGGGAATTTGAACAAGTTATGCAGGAGAAGTTTGAGATGAGCGCTATGGGGGAAATGCAGTTTTTCCTCGGCTTGCAGGTGGAGCAAAGACCAACGGGGATCTTTATTCACCAAACCAAATATGTTTCTGAAGTCTTGAGCCGGTTCCAGATGGACGATTCCAAGCCGATGGATACCCCAATACAACCCAATCACGGGATTGGAGTTGACCTTAAGGGGGAGCTGACAGATCCATTTACATTCAGAGCAATCATCGGATCTCTGATGTACCTAACAGCGTCTAGGCCTGATATAATGTTCGCGACATGTCTTTGTGCTCGTTATCAATCGAAGCCGAAACAAAGTCATTTAGCAGCCGTGAAGCGTATCCTTAGATATCTGAAGGGTTGTCCATCAAAAGGATTATGGTACCCTCATGATGATAATTTTGACCTAATCGCTTTTAGTGATGCAGATTGGGGCGGCTGTGACAAGGACAGCAAATCCACAACGGCTGGATGTCAGTTTATGGGGAGCAGGCTCGTGACCTGGCAATGCAAGAAACAAACCGCAGTTGCACTATCCACATGTGAAGCAGAATACGTTTCAGCATCAGCTGCTGCTCACAGGTTCTTTGGATCCAACAGCAGATGGTGGATTACGGTTTGCAATTTCTTAAAACCCCTATTTACTGTGATAATGAGGCCGCAATCGCATTAACAAAAGACTTAGTAAATCACTCAAAGGCTAAACATATTCGGATTAAATATCATTTTATCCGTGATTGTTATGCTAAAGAGTTGATCGATATGGTCAAAATCCACACTGATTACCAACGCGCTGATCTTTTTACCAAAGCTTTTGACAAATCCAGATTTGATTATCTTTTAAAAGCTAATGGTATTAAAGAAAAACAGGACTGATCACCACCTCAGTCTATCACTTTTTAGTTTAAATTTTTACTGCTTTTCAGAAAAATTTCGAAAATCCAAAAACATTGAAAAATTTAAAAATCCATAAAAATTAGGAAAATTTCTTTGCTGACTGCTATATCTTCTTCCCTTAGATTAATGCCGTCAGATTTCTGTGAACAAACGATATCTGGGCAGTCACATATTTGAAATGCTCCAGCTTATCCTTGGGAACAGTAAATTCGAAAATTTATAAAAATCAGAATATTCTAAAATGATTTCCTGGAGTATAAAGGGAAATGATAGTACATCAGTGGGGATCTGACACATTCTAAATAATGTAATACTATATAGGGCGTGTGTCTGAGTCTGTGCGATGTGCTGATAGGCTTCGTAGACCTATTACTGCGTGTCTGATACATACATATCAAACGATTTGTTGTGTGGATGAACTCCTCATGGGCATATGGTCTTAGTACCGTAATTTCGTTTGATAGGGTATTTGTACAAAACTTGGAGGTTTAGGGTCGTTATGTTATTAGTTGTCTGGGGATAGCCTCTCTGATCTTCTGCTGTAAGTCATTACGGACCTAGATCAGACAGGGTGTCTTTATAAAAGAGCTATATGCCAAATCCTAAAGTTACCGAATTGAGGAACTTTTCATGTTATATGATGATCAAAGATTATCTATTACATCGTATTGATCACTGATGCAAATCATGATTAATATCAGTCCTCAACCTGGTATAGTGCATATGTTACTTTGCTGCATTAACTTGCTGACCTGTATACCTCTATGCATTATATCTTGTACAATTACAGACAACAAAAGCATAATCACGCTTTACAATGAGTCTTTGTGCATTTACTTCTTGATACGGGAGTATGTCGTGTGCGTGGGAACCACAGACAATTGCGTTTATACTATAAATATCAGTATCAGTATAAAGCACTGCATAAAAGTCTGCATGTGAGTTTATGTGGATCACAATATCAGCAGTTGCCAGATCACACATTGTCTTTAATGATAATAATTTCAAAAAGATCAACGGTGTGATCAGATTTCTCATAAACTGATATGATCCCTTTTCCGGAATCACAAAAACATTTACAGTTTTTCATTTACATTTTCGCATTTTACTTTACTGTCAAAAATTACAAAACTCAAAAAGATTTTAGGTGTGTTTTAGCATAAACTTTAGAAAATCCAAAAAGATTTTGCTTTTTCATCTTATTTTTTGATAACTGATGGTGGTTGATGTCGATTTTCTAAAACCTGGTACACCAATTGAGTTTTGTGATCTTTATAATGTGAAAATATGATGATTGGATGCTTAAACGTTGAGAAATAATTGAACTGGGATTCGTTTTTGAGATTTGGAAAATATTCAAAAATTTCATTTTACATTCGTCCATTCGTTTGGTCGAATGAGAAATTTTTCAAGCTCTTTCGAACGAATTGAACGGGCGAAGGAGAGAGTTCATGAACTGATGTTTCATTCGAACCCTTTTGCCTCATTCGAACCCTTTCAATAGGGTCGAAGGAGACAAAAGTTTCTCCTTCGTATGGTCAAAATGGGCGAAGGAGATTGCTTATATAAGTCCATCTGCACATTCGAACCTTCATTTATTTTTCTCAGAATTTTTCATACTGTGTCACCTTGTTGCTCGTTTGATTTACACTTTACCATTGTGTTCCCCTTGTTTAACTGATCATTTTGCTCCTATTAATACAGGTAAACAACAAGGATTCAGGGTTTAATCGACGTTTGAACATCTCGAACCCTAGTTTTCTAAAACCTGCTTTAAAGTGTTTAATTGTTCAATTGATTGTGTGTGTTCATTCTCTGTATGTTTTAGGGGGAGAAAATCCATCAAACAAGGTTTAAATAACATCAGAATGATGTGTTTGATAAAAACCCCATTCGAACCCTTGTGTTGATCTGAAAACATACATAGAATGAATAATAATGTTTGATGTTTGGTGTAAAAGTTTAATCGGTGTGTTTAGTATCTGTTCTGATCAAATGATCATGTTTTTAATGGTTAAAATTCAGAATTGAAATTTTGAAATGTTGTTTCACTCTCGCCTGTTTACGAGTGGTCGAAGGAGCCATTTTGGTCGAATGAAAATATAAGAACGGTCGAATGAAGATAAATGGTCGAATGAAAAACTTTTTGTTTAACATTTTACATTCGTACCAACTAGTCACATTCGACCCATCTAAAACACTCATTCGCACCCCCGATTGGGCGAATGAGGAAGTTATACCAAAATTTTCAATTTTTGAGATTTTACGATTTCTAACTTGTGTTTTTGATTTGTTTTGCAGATTCTAAACATGTCTGAACAGGAGAAAACCACAGAGCAAGCCGGATCTTCTTCCCAACCAGCTAAGACGAAACAGTTGGACTTTGAGAATGCACACAACTGTTGTGCGTATTTGGGAGATGTAAAGAAGCACGTTGAATTTACCGAGATCATTGATTACTTCAAGAGATGCCGAGTACTTGACGCAATAGCTACACCTGCCGTCATTTACAGAGATATCATGCAAGAGTTTTGGGAGAACGCCAAGATGGACTTCTGGAAGTGTCAATCTTGTTTAATAAGCAAAGTCCAAGGTCAGAGAATTATCGTATGTGAAGACGATCTTAGAGAGGCGTTGAATCTTCATGATGAGAAGGATGACCCGAAAGAGTTGGAGTTTATGGATCAAAGGAAGTGTTTCTTAAGGATGAAATACAATGGACCTATCACTGATGGTTCATTACATAAGGGAAAACTGTGCCCTCAGTTTAAATATTTGGCACATGTTTTAATTCACGTGTTTGGATCGGCTGCGGGTGGATTTGATTTAATGAGGAAAAGCATAAGCTCGATGATGGTGGCTTTAATATTGAACAAACCGTTCAATGTTTCTGGGATGCTTATGAATCATCTACTAGAGCCAGTTAATGGAACAAGGACACTAAAGTTTTTATTATATCCTCGGTTTCTACAGATGGTGTTTGATAATAAGTATAAAGACTTGAAGAAGGATCCAAAACAGATTGTGGTTCAAGAGCATATGACGTTGAACACACTTGCCAGGATGAAAGCATACAAAGGCTTATCTGCTGATGAACGTCCTCCAGTTAGGCGTTTATTTGGTCATTTGGCGAATATAGACTATGAGGATCCAGGAAAAGATGATCCAGGGAAAGGGAAAGTGAGACATGATGATAGCAATTCTGATACTGATGATCCTTTACATCATATTGATCCTGATGCAAAGCGAAAGAGACAGATAGTGAATGTGGGAGCTAAGGGTGGCAAGATGAAAAAGAAGGAGGTGACTATTAAGGTTGTTGAACCTGAAAAGGAGAAACAGAAGTCTGCTCCAAGGAGACAGAAAAGTAAAGCTCAAAAGGGTTTACATTTAGTAGATGAGGTGTCTATTGATTCTGAAGAGACACAAGAAGACGAGAGATGGAATTCGGATGCAGAAACTGTAGAGACTACCATGCCCAAGGCCACTGAGGCTGGTGTGTCTGCTGGTGCTGAAGATGAAGGTGTTAGGAGTCCAGTTGAGGATGATTTTGTTTTGAATGTTGAAGAGATTGAAACTGGTTCTCCTGTTCAAGCAAAGAAAAAGAAGAAACAGGAGAAACCAAGTTTGAAGAGAAAGAAAGAACTAGAAATGTTGATGGCTGGAAAGAATTTACCACCAGCTACTAGTTCAAAGTCACCGGTTGCTGAGTAGGCACAGAAGAAACAGAAAACCACAACAACTTCAAGCACACCACAAACAAAAGGAATTCCAATGGATGATGTGAATGAAGCATTGGATAATGTGCTGAAGAAAATGAGAAAAGGCAAAATGCAAGAAGTTGTTGAACAACCTGTTAAGAAAAAGGTTTCTGTTGATAGTGATGTTATGGATGCTGTTAATCAACGACTGACTAAAATGATGAATATCATTAACAAACAACAGAGTGAGATTGAACAGTTAAAATCGACTGACAAAAAGATGTTAGAGGTTGTAGTCACATCAGCGGATGATAATGCATTGATGAAGAAAACCATTAAGAGGTTGAAGAGGGAAAACAAAAAGTTGCTAAAGCATGAGCAACGGAATACAAGAAGAATAATGGCTTTGAAGGAGGAGAACAAAGAACTGAAGAAGAATAACAAGAAGATGGATAATCTGATTCAAGACTTGTACAGTCGAGCTCCTCAACTTCAAGCTGGTGAGGAAGACAAAGAGTTAGATGAACAACAGGTTGATTATGAACCATCTGATGAAGAGGAAGATGATGAATTAGATGAAGATGCTGGAAATGATACTAAGAAGAAGAAGAAAGACGATAATGATGGTGATGATGATTCGAGTGATGGTTCAGGTGAAAGCGGCTCTGCTTCTGATGATAGTGATGATGATAATGATGACGCTGAACAGTTTTCATATGAAAAGCGTGAAACAGGTAAGGGTGGAGAATCAAGTTCGAAAGCTCAGGGAGAGAATGTAGATGATGATGATATTTTCTGGAACGAAAAATTAAAGTCATTGTCTGAAGAAGATAAATCTAAGTATCATCAGATGTTAACCGATCGAGTCTGGACGATAGACATGACTAGCAGGTTTCCTGAAATATTTGAATCTGATAATAAACTCTTCGAATTGGAATATGATGACCCTGATCTTGAAGATGGGGAAGTGTCTGCAGCTATTTCAAAAGAAATTTTGGAAGGTTTAGCAAAGCAAGTGGGTAAGACGTTAGAAGAATTACTTGCTGATAATTTTATTCCTCAGATTCCTGAGAAAGAAGCTGGAAATCACTCAGATGATCGTGATGTTCCTGCATTCGAGGAAGTCGAGATGGAAGATATTACGAGTGATGAATATCCACAATATTTCAGAACAAATCAAGAATGTGGATTTTCTTTCTCAGACGAATTGCTAAACCATGCTGAGAAAATAGCCAAAGAGAAGAGTAAGATGTTTGAAGGGCATGAGAAGCCTCGGTTCGAACAAACAGACAGTTTGAAGGAGTTGTTGAGGAAGCTAAAGGAGAAGGAGAATAACCGCCCTAAAGCTGATATTCAGGGAAGCTTCTACAAACTTCATAGCAGTATGTTCAAAGGCCGTGCCTTGGCCTGGAAGTTTGTCAAAGAGCTTAGGTGTTTTGCAGTGAAATGGGAGAAAGGTATTCTATACTTTGAGAAGTTTCATCACTTAAAGACTCTTCCTTACTGGGCAATCAGGGATATTTGTCGTCACCGTCTAACGGGAGCGCCAAATAGCCAGATTGATTATTTTGCTGAGAAGATGACCCGCGAAAGTCGAACCGAGTGGAATCTGTTTAGACCTCAGTATCCAAAGAGGATTGAACACAAGAAGGAGATTAACGAGATAACTGGGTTGCCCAAGGTTACTTTGAAGTATAAACCACCGCGAGTGCTGAAGAAAATTCCGTTGTTGCATATTCCTCAGCATTTCGCTAAAGACTTTATCTGGTGGTACTATGATTGGAAGAGAGCAGAGGCCGTGATTGTGTTAAAGGATGGTGAGAAGGATTATAAGAAAGTGCTTATTTTTGATCCTATGTGGCTAATCAATTGCTCACATGAGGATATCATTATGTTATTCTATAATCCTATCTACTCAGACGCAAAAGATGCTGAACAAGCAGGAAAATACCAACGTGTGGTATTTCTATGCTTTGCGTATGACATCAACGCTGGATGTGATTATGAGCATAAGTTGGGAAAGACTGTTGAGAAGGTTGTGCCTGTGAAGAAATCAAAGAAGAAGACAGTTCAGGAACCGGTACTGACTAGAGAACAAAAGATTATTCGACACATCAGAATAATGAATAAGATCATGGATGAACAGAGAAGATTACAATCCAAGCAATAGTCGAGGGGGAGTTTGTAGGTGCATATGTGCGACTAATGCTTTGGATTGGATAAATCATATGTTTTTGTTTTCTGTCGTTGGTGCGAAGGAGGGTTTTAGTTGGTGCGAAGGAGGGTTTTCAAAGGTGCGAAGGAAGAATTTTGGGCGAATGAAGACTGTTTATTATGTAGTTTGGTTCGACCGTTCACAATGGGCGAACCTGCACATTCGCACGAACAAAGTGGGCGAATGTGCAGTCTATAAATAGGCAAACTCAGTTTTTGTAGTAAACTTTGAGTCATTTATTTCCCGCCACTTTCTGAATTCTCTCTGTAACTTTTTATAAACTTGTTTTGCGTCTAATCCTTGATTGTAATCACTTTTCTACGTGTATTCAAGTTTGATTATTAATGAAAACATTTGAAAATGATGATTTGTGTGTGTTTATCTGATTAGTTATCATTTTGTGCTGGTTTTGGGGATTCCGCACCCAAAACTAAATTGTTTGATTGTCTTTGTAGCTTATCGATCCTTTCACGCGCATACATCATTCTTCAAGTAAAGCTAAAATATTGAGCTTTTGAAAGCAAAACTAACCCAATACTCTTTCACAATAATCACATATCTAATAAATTTTTATAATATCAAATCACACAATAGATCTTCATATTTGCCCTTAAAGTTCTCTGATTGTATATATAATACAAATCAATTGTAGCATAATTAAATCACTATTAAAGCCAACTCAGTCAACCAACTTAAACGCATTTAGTAATGAGAAAAAAAATAGATCTGTCAACAATGTAGTAGTAGTAGTAGTAGTAATAATAATAATAATAATAACAATAATCACAACAATT
Organism: Ambrosia x helenae; assembly: GCA_030844895.1. Taxonomy (NCBI): domain Eukaryota; kingdom Viridiplantae; phylum Streptophyta; class Magnoliopsida; order Asterales; family Asteraceae; genus Ambrosia; species Ambrosia x helenae. The sequence goes on from CM061223.1 coordinate 51,359,438, forward strand.
GAATACCTTCAACTAGAGCCTGATGACGAAGCTCTGGTGAATCTCTTGAGCCTGATGATGAAAACTACCTTCAACCATGGATGAACACAGCTAACAGTAGCAAACCTACCAACAAACACCCACAAGCAACACCCTAGCCAAGTTATTTTCTTTAATCGTGATCTGAAACTGCTGATCATCATCAAGATCATTCCTTTAACTTTATGTTGACTGTCGGTGGTGGTTATGGTGGAAGATCTAGGTAGTGGTTATGGTGTTTTTAGAGAGGGGGGAGGGGAGGAGAGAGAGAACATCTTTTGAATTTTGAATTTTGAAAAATAAAGAGAGAGAAATAGGGGAAGACATATATATAGGAAAAGAAAGGAGGGGTCATGAAAATGTCTAAAGTACCCTTGGCCTTATAAAATATATTATGTTAGAGTGGTTGATGTGGATCATTGTGGTCCATTGGATGAGTTTATTATACTTTTCTCATCTAAATGAGTTTTTCATGTATACTTAGCCTATATATATATATATATATATATATATATATATATATATATAATATAAGGATATATTGGAAACCCTCGTTATAGTGAAAACTCTGGAACCTCTAACTTCCAGAGCTTTTTTTATATGAAAATTTTAGGGTATGTAATATACAACATTTTAAGCATTTTAAGCCAAAAAAAAAAAAATAATAATAATCAAAAAAGCGCCGAGCACTTTTTAAAAAAAATAAATAAATAAGTTTTTGGGTAACACATTGTTAACACATATTAATTTCGCTTAACATGTGTTACCCGAAAACTTATTTTTCTTAAAAAAAAAGTGCTCAACGCTTTTTTGATTTTTTTTTTTTTGCTCAAAATGCTTAAAATCATTTATATTACATTCCCTAAAATTTTCAGGCCCTAAAACGCTCGGGATGTCAGAGTTTCCAGAGTTTTCACTATAACAAGAGTTTTCTATGGATCCTAACCCTATATATATATATATATATATATATATATATATATATATATATATAAAGCAATTGAGTTGGGACACGTCTCACTTGGTGAGACCATCCTAACCCTTGAATTCCCGGCAAAATTTTAGGTTATAATATCTCAATTAACCCAGTATTTATTAATTTATAATTTTTATCTTTATTTTTACTTTACTATACAATAAATAAAAAACTTATTATTATCTTAAAACTCTCTCATATGAAATAACATTATTAAATCATAATTTCACGTTTATCTCATATTTATTTTCTTAACTAATTCCTTTTGTATTTTCACTTATTAAAGATCATATAATATTTTATTGATCGAACCTCATGTAATATTAAATTTTCTAACTTAATAATAAATTAAAAACAAAAACAACATTATAACCCGTGTGATACACAAGTTTCTAATGAGTTTTTTACACTAGATGAAACTATAAATGAGAGTTATGTTTTCATCCAGAACAAAATATGTTAAATTCAATCGTTTCTAAAAAGGCTGCACCTTCAAAACCACCGCCTCAAATATCTAGGGCGTGATAAAAAAACCTTTAATGGGTGCTAACTTTGATAAAATATATTGTCTATCTCTCCCTCTCTCTCTCACTATATATATATATATACATACATACTTTCCATAATAGGAGAAGCGTGAGTGACGTCAGAAAGCTGATGTGTCAGCCGGAGAGACTGGCCACCAATGTGTGTAAGATGCAAAAACTGACGTCATTAATCCCACTAAAAAATTAAAAAAAAGGGGTGGGCCACGTGAAACCACCGCTGTTGCCCTCAACAGCGGTTCTCAATCCCCGCGTCAGCCAACCAACAACAGACCTTTACTAATATATCCTCTCAGCTGTTATCTATAAGCAGTTTTTATGAACAGCTGTTTATTACATATTCAGCCCATAACATTTTGAAAATTTAAGAGGGAAATTTTGAATTAACATCGGGAAGTGTGATATTTGTAGCTATATAATCATCATTTTTGCAGATGCTTTCCTCATACACAACCATTTTCTCTCACAAATTAATTTATAAAATCTCCTTTTGAATTTTTTATTGAAATCTTTCTCAATGGATCTTCATAACAAAATTGATAGTTTTGTTTGTGATCTCAACCCATCCAAAGATATCTGGTTTCTCAAGGTTCGTATCATACAAAAGTGGAAAGAAAGTTTTAAGATAGAAATGATATTGATTGATAAGCAGGTAATGTAATTTTTCCTTGAGGTTATTTTTTAGAGATTATTATTCATGTTATTAATATAAAATATTGTTTCTGTCATGTTTTTCGTTTAATTTATCTTATGTTATTTAAGTTCTTTCGCTGATGTTTAGTGGAAAGAAAGTTTTAAGATCGAAATGGTATTGTTTGATGACCTGGTAATGTAATTTTTCTCTAAGGTTATTTTATGTTGTTATTGATGATATAAATCTAAATTTTGTTTGTCTCACGTTTTTGCTTTAACTTCTTTTGTTCAAGCTGCTATTTTTATGTTTATATATTTCTTTTATATTTATTTTAAGGGTGATAAGATTCAGGCCTCTATAAAGAGTTCTTTGATCCATCTTTTTGACCATCAACTTGAAGAGGATGATGTCGTTATTCTATCGAAGTTTGATGTTGGTGAAAACAAGGATCCATTCAAAGTTGTAGCACATGATTATAAGATCAACTTTTATCGTTGTACTACTGTTAGGCGTATTGTTGGTTGGCAAGGTGTAGAGTATGGATATAATTTAATTGCTTTTAAAGATATTCTTAAAGGCGAAGCCAAAGAACTTTTTTCTGTTGGTTTGTTTCTTAATTTAAATTTAAATTTAGTATATTAAAAGTTTTGGTTTCATATTTTGAATTATATTCACGTTTTATAGATGTTGTCGGTGGTCTCATCTGGCATGGAGGTCTGGATGTGTTTGGACGACCTCCAAAAGAAACTAAGAGGATGAATTTTGATATTCAAGACTTAGAGTAAGCATTTCCCTTTTTATTGTTGTTTACTTTTACTAATTAATTTCTATATTTTTTTATAATATATTTATCTATGTTTGTGTATTGATTTTATGTAGTGATACGATATTGCGATGTACTATGTGAAATTTTTATGCAGAACAGTTTAACAAATTCATCTCTGAAGACGATGGTAATAACCATATAATGGTTGTTATACATCATGGCAAGGTTAAGGAGTCCAAAGGTAATTTACTGCTAACTGTTGTTATTAATACTTTGTTACTAAATTGTGGTTTAATATATGTATATGCATATGTATATATTTAGATCAATTTACAGTTGAAAGTGACAACTTTGGAACTCGGATGTTTCTGAATGTAGATTTAACTGGGGTGAAGGAGTTAAGGAGGAGGAACAGCGTCGTTTTTTTTATTTATTTATAATTAAATTAAAAATTTTTGAATTCTTTTATTAACTCGAGCTATTTTTTTAGTCTTGTATTGAAGCATGGACAAGATGCTGCTTCTACTTCTCAAAAATTACCTTCCGAACACTCTGTTTACCCGTTGCTTCAGGAATTCATTGTTTGTTGTGAGTATAAACATGTTGACGAGCTTATGGAGATTGATATGGTTATATTATTTTTTAGTTATGATTAATATTTGTTCTTCTTATTACAACTTTTTTTCTTAAGTAATAACTTATATATTTTAATTTTTTTCAGCCAATGTCTTGTGTTGTAGTTACGACAATAAAAATTGTGCAAGAAGGCTATGGTTGGTTTTATGATGCGTGTTGCAGATGTTTAGGTAATGTGATTAGTAAATCAGAATTGTTACAGCTTCATGAAAGTGTTACTGAATAAACTCTCAACCTGCTTGCTTCTGCGTTGTTTTGTTCGAAGTGTGAATGTCTTTGTACGTTTACTGCTAAAATGTAATTAGATCTAATTAATTACAGTTTTTTTACATAAGATGATTGCTTTTGATTATTAGTATGTATGTTTTAGATAACTTTTTCGTGTATCTGTTTTTGGTTCAAGGTGCATGTCAGGGTTCAGGATGAGACCGGTAGTGTATCGTTTGTGATGTTTGACCGAGATGTTATGAGAGTTGTCGGATCTTCTGCAAGTCGTATATGAGAAAGGAAGTTGAAACTTGGTGATAGGGAAAGTTTGCCTCAAGAATTGTTTCGCTTGCTTGATAAGATGCTGCTTTTTATAATTGATGTTTCTGAATACAATCTTACAAACGACTCCCATGTTTACACAGTATTGAAAATATGTGATAATCCAGTCGTAATTTCTGAGTTAATTGCCGTTAATACTAATGCATATTGTAATGTGGACGAGGTATTAAATTAAAACCATATTCAAGAATTGGTTATTATCTTTTAGCTCTGAATGCTGTCTCAGTAGCTAAATTTTCTATTTTTGTTTTCTATGTACAATCTTTAGGTCAGTCAAGCAGATTTGGAATTCAAGTCTTTTAACCAATCAGAATCTGAGCAGGGTGGTAGTCAACTGATGTTAAAGGTGAGGGTTTTTGTGTATCTTTATATTAAATTGTATGTCAAGCTTTTGTTTCTATTTAACAGATAATTATATGTTTTTTCTCAATTGTTTGAAGGATGTTGTATCTGTTATTGGTGACTCGTCTGCTGTCGATGCTGTAATGGATTGTACTATAACTCCCAATGGAAAAAGAGGTTTTGAAGATTTTGATAAACTAAACGTTGGTGAGCGATCTTCTACATGCAAAGGACCCCGGAAGAAGCGATTTAAACCTAAGAGCTGTCAACTGTTTGAGTAAATGCGTATTTTTGTAGACAAGAATTTATTTTTTTATAATATTATTGTATTAAACTTTTTTGTATATCAGTTGGAAACCTTACTTTTCCGTATAGATAGTCTGCTAAGTAATATCTATTTTGATGAATTTCCTATTAATCAAAGGTTGTTGTGCGATAATGTGAATTGTGAAATTATCAAATATATAAGTGATACTCAGTATCATCAGAAATATAACATATTGTGTTTAAACAGATCTTATATTCATTGTCAGTCAATATTACCAGAAATATAACAGATGCTATTTAAACAGATGTTATCTAAATTGTCATTGTTTACCATATGTTGGCCTATCAATTGTTAGCTATTGAACAAACTGTTGGTCTTCATCATCATAATTTGGCTTTGGTGGCATAGTTGGATCAACTTTCCTTCGTTCCTGATGTGTCGTAAAACACATCTATTCTCCTATGTATTTTGAGTTATAATTGAGTCTTTTGTATATAGTTTTTAGTAGTTTTAGGCTTGTACCGGTCTATTTTATTTAGTATAAGTTTTTATAGATTTTTATTAGTTTTAGGTCATTTTTAGTATTTATCTATTTTATTTTTATTTGATAGGTGTTCGTGTGGAAGTTGAAGCGTGAACGACTAACTTTGGTCAAGTCAAGAACACCCGAGTCCAGAACAGCGGAGCTAGAATACTATATAATAATAATAATAATAATAATAATAATAATAATAATAATAATAATAATAATAATAAACCAAAATTGTAAATGTGACATTGTCACTTTGGGTCACGGCCCATTAATATTTGAGGAAGGGCACATTATTATGATTATAAGGGGAGAGGAGCCGCATCATTTACATAAGGAGATTATTATTCACAAAAGGAGCAGCCGCCTAAGACTTCAACAAATCATTCACTGACAATTGCAATTGGAGTCGCACATCGCACGAACAAGTCAAACCATTATTTAAGCGGTGACGATCGAAAGGGCACGGAAGGAGAAAAGGCCACGGGCACGTTAAAGATCAAGAGCCAACGATCCTTGGGTTAGGTTTAGTTCTCGTTTATTATTTTTATAGACATGGTTAAAACTATTTTTATTTATTTTGTGATGTTTATAAATATTATGAGTAGCTAAACTTTTTATGGTTGCTTAGGTTTATGAACTAGACACGTTATTTGCAGTTTTTAATGATTCTTGGTTTTTAATTTTGATGTGTAGGATTACATGATTTTAATTTTATTGTTGGATTTGATATATGTGTGTTGGTGTTATTTTTATTTGAAGTTTGTTTATTGGTTTTGTGGAACTAGGCATGTAGAGATACCCCCTAGGTCTTGAAATCAATCTAGTTCGTCAACTTAGGTTAGCGTGCTAGTATTTGGAGTTGGAGTACGACACAAGTATAACAAACTAATATAATAAATTAACTAAGGCGTGCAGTCCATTCTTGAGGGTGAGAAATCTAACTCGAGTTTGCTAGGTAACTAACTAGGCATTGTTCGGTAGTTGGCAAGCGCTAGGGCGGGAGTCGCTACTTGTCCGTGTTTAGAGTTTTCCTAGGTTTTCTTCAGTAGAGTTTAAGTCTGCTTCATAGTTTGAGGGTTTTAATCCAGGAGAGGTTTTAATCTGATTTCTGTGGATTTTGGTACGCTAGGGCGATCCAGATCCATTTTAGCATTTCTAGACTTGTCCCGCCTTGAGTCTGGTGAGCTATCCTTGACAGGAGGTTTATTAGATAAGAATAGGGTCTCAAGTTAATTACCAGATTCATGATTTATTGCTAGTGTCTAGGGATTTTACCTAAGTAACTGTAACATCGCAAAATTTTCCCCAAAATTTTAATACATAAAAAGCCCTTATATATATATATATATATATATATATATATATATATATATTTATTACACCTTTATCACTAATATTATACAAATTTGCCTAAGTCTTTATTTATCCTAACTCACAACTTATATACATACATAAATGTATATAAATAATAATAATAATATGATTCTAAATTCTTTTTTTTTTTCACATACAAGATTTTTTTTTTTTTTTTTAAATAAAGCCTTGAGTCAAATAGTCAAAGTCCTAGTCAAAGTCTTAGTCAAACAGTCAAAGTCTTAGTCAAATAGTCAATTCATCATAAAACCTTACTTTATGGTGTTGACCAATTTTAATGGCTAATTGACTCAAAAACTAGTATAAAAAACCCACCTATGACCCATTATACTTTGCCCCTCTAAATCGATTGTTTCAATCCGATTAAACTTTCCCTCATACCTTTCTTCTATAGTCTATTACTTCTACAATTGAAGCTTTGATTATAAGCTCTTGTAATTGGCGAATTGGAAGCTTGATATTCTTTCTTTTTCGTTTCTTCAATTTGGACTAGCTACGTTGTTGAGTCTTTGGGATTCGCCTCGCATACATTCACAACACATTATTCTATTTTTTTTACGAGACATAACATTTTTGCTAAGGTGAGTTTTACATAGCCCCTTTTCTATTTATCACCATTTTTGGGGTGAAACATGTTACAACATCATTTATGCAATTCAATCATCAATGTGTCTATGTGTTTTCTATGTTGCATTATGTCTTGAGCATGATTAGAGTAAGCACCATTCTAGCATAATCATTAACTCCGTACAAGCCGACGGTATACATTGATAGATCTATTGGACTGACAATCCCACCCGGATACGTGCCTCCTACAAAGGTAGCGTGGGTGTTTGTTATCGTATAACATATTCAAGTGAACCATGAGCGTATGGTATGTATCATATTATAACAGTCATCAGGGTTGGTTATGCACTCGATTTATTTCTAGTATGTTCTCACATATGGACTAGATTGACATGACACATGAATTGCACAACATTTTTATTCAATTATCAAAAACCTATGTAATTCTCACCAACTTTTGTTGACCCAAAACATTTTCAACTTAACATGTTTCAGGTTCTATTTGCTTGAAGATTTGAATTGATGCTTGAAGATATGTGTGTAGTTTTATTCAATTTGATGTACAAATTCTAGAACAATTGTATTTAATTTATTTAAATCATTTAATGGAATTTATTATTCACCATGAGCTACTGAACAATCATCAATACGTGACATCCCGATGTTTCCGCCATCGGTTGGGGTGTTACAGATTGGTATCAGAGCCTTGGTTATAGGGAATTCGGTTATTAGAAAAATAATCTAGTCTATAACCATAGGATTATAACTAGTATTTGCTCCTTTTACTTGTTATCCTCTATCTCCCTCCTACTTCTTATCCCTACTTTAATCCCTATAAGAAGATTGCTCTCCATCACTGGATCTACTCTTAGACTAATAGGACAAAATCCTCAGGTTTAGCCTGAACCACCTTGAGATCTCGTCGAAGTTCTAGAATCTTAATAACGAACACATGCAATCTGGAAGGGTGAACGCCTGTATTCTGAGTCTTCTGTCTAGGCTGGCATTGCGCATATATCCCAATCAGACGAGGGACCCGGATGCCTACCTGGGAATTCTCGGGATGAGTGTTCACTTATAGGCTAAAGCATGTCTTCATTATGTTATTAGAATCTAGAAGTTTTGATAAGTCAACGTTTTCGTTTATTCGTTTTAATTAATGAATAAATGATTACACTCACTTTCCTTAAACTAAGCTCTAAAATCTCAAAATTTTATAGCTTAAATCAATCTCATTTCATAACCATCTATGGATTTCACAATCACACTTCACCTTACCATCTTAGCCACTTTTTAAATATTCTACACCCTACCCAAATCATATTATTTCATTTCTCCACATGTTACTTATTTTTAAAAACTATAACCTCATACCTTAGCACAAACTAAAGATTTCTAAATCCTGTTGTATTTTCATTACCTAGTAACTTTACAAAAGTACATATTTTTGTCAAAAGATGTCCTCGAACTTAAATTCAATTGTTTATTTATTGACGTAACAAACAATTTTCTATATAATGCTTTAAACTATTAAAAATCACTTAATAGAACCTTGATCTTCAAAACCTAATGTCATGTTTGAAATCTCCAACTAACGGGAATATTTTAATCAAAGCCCACTTAGCTTGTACTATTTAACAACTTTTGCTTTATGTACAAAACCAATTTTGAAAATAAATTTTTTTTTATCCATAGGAATAATATATAGTCTCTAAATTCTCCATCGACACTCACTCATTTTTAACTTGTTCAAATTTTTACAATATTTGGCATATACCACAATCATGTTTTCTTATACACTTGATTATAACCTTTGATCCAAACCCCAAAATTTACACTACTACATAATCTCCTTACTATAAAATAAACTCTTTATCAACTATCTTCACATTCACTATCTCTCACAACCTTGATTCTGCTTCAAGATTTTTCATCATCCTCTCAAGAACTAAATTCATATCCTTCACCTTTTCACACATGAGCTAGTTACCCATGATAACCAAACTATTGAAACTTGGTTGTGTGTTGCATCAAACTTAATCCTTAGTTATACATGAGGATTCGATTATCTACCATATTTAAACATTTGATACTAGAAATCATGGAATATAAACTATTTGCTATAGACACACCTAGAGTCATTAACCTTGTCTAGGACAACACTATTACAACTCGCATGCTATGCTTGATACTTGATTGTTTATATGTATATATTATCAATTTGCAATTTATGTGTGAAATAATTGGTACACTTAATCAAACAACTGGTAGAGGATGAAGTACTTGCTCAACAGTTAGTTGACTACCAAACAACCTACTCAACGATTGGTAGAGGTCATCATGTCTTTCCAACAGTCGAGAGAGGCCCTACAACCTGCTCAACGACTGGTGGAGACTATCGAACCTGCTCAACAATCGGTAGAGTCATAAAAGGACGCAAAACCCTAATGTAAGGTAAATTGATAATTACGGTCCGGAACGTAATCATGAATTTACAGGTACGTTAAGGTAGTGAGAAATTTTATCAAGGTTTTCGGTAGTCGACCAATTGTACACCTGGTGTTTTTCTTTTAACTTCGGGACGAAGTTCCTAAAAGTAGGGGAGACTGTAACATCGCAAAATTTTCCCCAAAATTTTAATACATAAAAAGCCCTTATATATATATATATATTTATTACACCTTTATCACTAATATTATACAAATGTGCCTAAGTCTTTATTTATCCTAACTCACAACTTATATACATACATAAATGTATATAAATAATAATAATAATATGATTCTAAATTCTTTTTTTTTTCACATACAAGATTTTTTTTTTTTTTAAATAAAGCCTTGAGTCAAATAGTCAAAGTCCTAGTCAAAGTCTTAGTCAAACAGTCAAAGTCTTAGTCAAATAGTCAATTCATCATAAAACCTTACTTTATGGTGTTGACCAATTTTAATGGCTAATTGACTCCAAAACTAGTATAAAAAACCCACCTATGACCCATTATACTTTGCCCCTCTAAATCGATTGTTTCAATCCGATTAAACTTTCCCTCATACCTTTCTTCTATAGTCTATTACTTCTACAATTGAAGCTTTGATTATAAGCTCTTGTAATTGGCGAATTGGAAGCTTGATATTCTTTCTTTTTCGTTTTCTTCAATTTGGACTAGCTACGTTGTTGAGTCTTTGGGATTCGCCTCGCATACATTCACAACACATTATTCTATTTTTTTTACGAGACATAACATTTTGCTAAGGTGAGTTTTACATAGCCCCTTTTCTATTTATCACCATTTTTGGGGTGAAACATGTTACAACATCATTTATGCAATTCAATCATCAATGTGTCTATGTGTTTTCTATGTTGCATTATGTCTTGAGCATGATTAGAGTAAGCACCATTCTAGCATAATCATTAACTCCGTACAAGCCGACGGTATACATTGATAGATCTATTGGACTGACAATCCCACCCGGATACGTGCCTCCTACAAAGGTAGCGTGGGTGTTTGTTATCGTATAACATATTCAAGTGGACCATGAGCGTATGGTATGTATCATATTATAACAGTCATCAGGTTGGTTATGCACTCGATTTATTTCTAGTATGTTCTCACATATGGACTAGATTGACATGACACATGAATTGCACAACATTTTTATTCAATTATCAAAAACCTATGTAATTCTCACCAACTTTTGTTGACCCAAAACATTTTCAACTTAACATGTTTCAGGTTCTATTTGCTTGAAGATTTGAATTGATGCTTGAAGATATGTGTGTAGTTTTATTCAATTTGATGTACAAATTCTAGAACAATTGTATTTAATTTATTTAAATCATTTAATGGAATTTATTATTCACCATGAGCTACTGAACAATCATCAATACGTGACATCCCCGATGTTTCCGCCATCGGTTGGGGTGTTACAGATTGGTATCAGAGCCTTGGTTATAGGGAATTCGGTTATTAGAAAAATAATCTAGTCTATAACCATAGGATTATAACTAGTATTTGCTCCTTTTACTTGTTATTCTCTATCTCCCTCCTACTTCTTATCCCTACTTTAATCCCTATAAGAAGATTGCTCTCCATCACTGGATCTACTCTTAGACTAATAGGACAAAATCCTCAGGTTTAGCCTGAACCACCTTGAGATCTCGTCGAAGTTCTAGAATCTTAATAACGAACACATGCAATCTGGAAGGGTGAACGCCTGTATTCTGAGTCTTCTGTCTAGGCTGGCATTGCGCATATATCCCAATCAGACGAGGGACCCGGATGCCTACCTGGGAATTCTCGGGATGAGTGTTCACTTATAGGCTAAAGCATGTCTTCATTATGTTATTAGAATCTAGAAGTTTTGATAAGTCAACGTTTTCGTTTATTCGTTTTAATTAATGAATAAATGATTACACTCACTTTCCTTAAACTAAGCTCTAAAATCTCAAAATTTTACAGCTTAAATCAATCTCATTTCATAACCATCTATGGATTTCACAATCACACTTCACCTTACCATCTTAGCCACTTTTTAAATATTCTACACCCTACCCAAATCATATTATTTCATTTCTCCACATGTTACTTATTTTTAAAAACTATAACCTCATACCTTAGCACAAACTAAAGATTTCTAAATCCTGTTGTATTTTCATTACCTAGTAACTTTACAAAAGTACATATTTTTGTCAAAAGATGTCCTCGAACTTAAATTCAATTGTTTATTTATTGACGTAACAAACAATTTTCTATATAATGCTTTAAACTATTAAAAATCACTTAATAGAACCTTGATCTTCAAAACCTAATGTCATGTTTGAAATCTCCAACTAACGGGAATATTTTAATCAAAGCCCACTTAGCTTGTACTATTTAACAACTTTTGCTTTATGTACAAAACCAATTTTGAAAATAAATTTTTTTTTATCCATAGGAATAATATATAGTCTCTAAATTCTCCATCGACACTCACTCATTTTTAACTTGTTCAAATTTTTACAATATTTGGCATATACCACAATCATGTTTTCTTATACACTTGATTATAACCTTTGATCCAAACCCCAAAATTTACACTGCTACATAATCTCCTTACTATAAAATAAACTCTTTATCAACTATCTTCACATTCACTATCTCTCACAACCTTGATTCTGCTTCAAGATTTTTCATCATCCTCTCAAGAACTAAATTCATATCCTTCACCTTTTCACACATGAGCTAGTTACCCATGATAACCAAACTATTGAAACTTGGTTGTGTGTTGCATCAAACTTAATCCTTAGTTATACATGAGGATTCGATTATCTACCATATTTAAACATTTGATACTAGAAATCATGGAATATAAACTATTTGCTATAGACACACCTAGAGTCATTAACCTTGTCTAGGACAACACTATTACAACTCGCATGCTATGCTTGATACTTGATTGTTTATATGTATATATTATCAATTTGCAATTTATGTGTGAAATAATTGGTACACTTAATCAAACAACTGGTAGAGGATGAAGTACTTGCTCAACAGTTAGTTGACTACCAAACAACCTACTCAACGATTGGTAGAGGTCATCATGTCTTTCCAACAGTCGAGAGAGGCCCTACAACCTGCTCAACGACTGGTGGAGACTATCGAACCTGCTCAACAATCGGTAGAGTCATAAAAGGACGCAAAACCCTAATGTAAGGTAAATTGATAATTACGGTCCGGAACGTAATCATGAATTTACAGGTACGTTAAGGTAGTGAGAAATTTTATCAAGGTTTTCGGTAGTCGACCAATTGTACACCTGGTGTTTTTCTTTTAACTTCGGGACGAAGTTCCTAAAAGTAGGGGAGACTGTAACATCGCAAAATTTTCCCCAAAATTTTAATACATAAAAAGCCCTTATATATATATATATATTTATTACACCTTTATCACTAATATTATACAAATGTGCCTAAGTCTTTATTTATCCTAACTCACAACTTATATACATACATAAATGTATATAAATAATAATAATAATATGATTCTAAATTCTTTTTTTTTTCACATACAAGATTTTTTTTTTTTTTAAATAAAGCCTTGAGTCAAATAGTCAAAGTCCTAGTCAAAGTCTTAGTCAAACAGTCAAAGTCTTAGTCAAATAGTCAATTCATCATAAAACCTTACTTTATGGTGTTGACCAATTTTAATGGCTAATTGACTCCAAAACTAGTATAAAAACCCACCTATGACCCATTATACTTTGCCCCTCTAAATCGATTGTTTCAATCCGATTAAACTTTCCCTCATACCTTTCTTCTATAGTCTATTACTTCTACAATTGAAGCTTTGATTATAAGCTCTTGTAATTGGCGAATTGGAAGCTTGATATTCTTTCTTTTTCGTTTTCTTCAATTTGGACTAGCTACGTTGTTGAGTCTTTGGGATTCGCCTCGCATACATTCACAACACATTATTCTATTTTTTTTACGAGACATAACATTTTGCTAAGGTGAGTTTTACATAGCCCCTTTTCTATTTATCACCATTTTTGGGGTGAAACATGTTACAACATCATTTATGCAATTCAATCATCAATGTGTCTATGTGTTTTCTATGTTGCATTATGTCTTGAGCATGATTAGAGTAAGCACCATTCTAGCATAATCATTAACTCCGTACAAGCCGACGGTATACATTGATAGATCTATTGGACTGACAATCCCACCCGGATACGTGCCTCCTACAAAGGTAGCGTGGGTGTTTGTTATCGTATAACATATTCAAGTGGACCATGAGCGTATGGTATGTATCATATTATAACAGTCATCAGGGTTGGTTATGCACTCGATTTATTTCTAGTATGTTCTCACATATGGACTAGATTGACATGACACATGAATTGCACAACATTTTTATTCAATTATCAAAAACCTATGTAATTCTCACCAACTTTGTTGACCCAAAACATTTTCAACTTAACATGTTTCAGGTTCTATTTGCTTGAAGATTTGAATTGATGCTTGAAGATATGTGTGTAGTTTTATTCAATTTGATGTACAAATTCTAGAACAATTGTATTTAATTTATTTAAATCATTTAATGGAATTTATTATTCACCATGAGCTACTGAACAATCATCAATACGTGACATCCCGATGTTTCCGCCATCGGTTGGGGTGTTACAGATTGGTATCAGAGCCTTGGTTATAGGGAATTCGGTTATTAGAAAAATAATCTAGTCTATAACCATAGGATTATAACTAGTATTTGCTCCTTTTACTTGTTATTCTCTATCTCCCTCCTACTTCTTATCCCTACTTTAATCCCTATAAGAAGATTGCTCTCCATCAATGGATCTACTCTTAGACTAATAGGACAAAATCCTCAGGTTTAGCCTGAACCACCTTGAGATCTCGTCGAAGTTCTAGAATCTTAATAACGAACACATGCAATCTGGAAGGGTGAACGCCTGTATTCTGAGTCTTCTGTCTAGGCTGGCATTGCGCATATATCCCAATCAGACGAGGGACCCCGGATGCCTACCTGGGAATTCTCGGGATGAGTGTTCACTTATAGGCTAAAGCATGTCTTCATTATGTTATTAGAATCTAGAAGTTTTGATAAGTCAACGTTTTCGTTTATTCGTTTTAATTAATGAATAAATGATTACACTCACTTTCCTTAAACTAAGCTCTAAAATCTCAAAATTTTACAGCTTAAATCAATCTCATTTCATAACCATCTATGGATTTCACAATCACACTTCACCTTACCATCTTAGCCACTTTTTAAATATTCTACACCCTACCCAAATCATATTATTTCATTTCTCCACATGTTACTTATTTTTAAAAACTATAACCTCATACCTTAGCACAAACTAAAGATTTCTAAATCCTGTTGTATTTTCATTACCTAGTAACTTTACAAAAGTACATATTTTTGTCAAAAGATGTCCTCGAACTTAAATTCAATTGTTTATTTATTGACGTAACAAACAATTTTCTATATAATGCTTTAAACTATTAAAAATCACTTAATAGAACCTTGATCTTCAAAACCTAATGTCATGTTTGAAATCTCCAACTAACGGGAATATTTTAATCAAAGCCCACTTAGCTTGTACTATTTAACAACTTTTGCTTTATGTACAAAACCAATTTTGAAAATAAATTTTTTTTTATCCATAGGAATAATATATAGTCTCTAAATTCTCCATCGACACTCACTCATTTTTAACTTGTTCAAATTTTTACAATATTTGGCATATACCACAATCATGTTTTCTTATACACTTGATTATAACCTTTGATCCAAACCCCAAAATTTACACTGCTACATAATCTCCTTACTATAAAATAAACTCTTTATCAACTATCTTCACATTCACTATCTCTCACAACCTTGATTCTGCTTCAAGATTTTTCATCATCCTCTCAAGAACTAAATTCATATCCTTCACCTTTTCACACATGAGCTAGTTACCCATGATAACCAAACTATTGAAACTTGGTTGTGTGTTGCATCAAACTTAATCCTTAGTTATACATGAGGATTCGATTATCTACCATATTTAAACATTTGATACTAGAAATCATGGAATATAAACTATTTGCTATAGACACACCTAGAGTCATTAACCTTGTCTAGGACAACACTATTACAACTCGCATGCTATGCTTGATACTTGATTGTTTATATGTATATATTATCAATTTGCAATTTATGTGTGAAATAATTGGTACACTTAATCAAACAACTGGTAGAGGATGAAGTACTTGCTCAACAGTTAGTTGACTACCAAACAACCTACTCAACGATTGGTAGAGGTCATCATGTCTTTCCAACAGTCGAGAGAGGCCCTACAACCTGCTCAACGACTGGTGGAGACTATCGAACCTGCTCAACAATCGGTAGAGTCATAAAAGGACGCAAAACCCTAATGTAAGGTAAATTGATAATTACGGTCCGGAACGTAATCATGAATTTACAGGTACGTTAAGGTAGTGAGAAATTTTATCAAGGTTTTCGGTAGTCGACCAATTGTACACCTGGTGTTTTTCTTTTAACTTCGGGACGAAGTTCCTAAAAGTAGGGGAGACTGTAACATCGCAAAATTTTCCCCAAAATTTTAATACATAAAAAGCCCTTATATATATATATATATATATATATATATATATATATATATATATATATATATATATATATATATATATATATTTATTACACCTTTATCACTAATATTATACAAATGTGCCTAAGTCTTTATTTATCCTAACTCACAACTTATATACATACATAAATGTATATAAATAATAATAATAATATGATTCTAAATTCTTTTTTTTTTTCACATACAAGATTTTTTTTTTTTTTAAATAAAGCCTTGAGTCAAATAGTCAAAGTCCTAGTCAAAGTCTTAGTCAAACAGTCAAAGTCTTAGTCAAATAGTCAATTCATCATAAAACCTTACTTTATGGTGTTGACCAATTTTAATGGCTAATTGACTCCAAAACTAGTATAAAAACCCACCTATGACCCATTATACTTTGCCCCTCTAAATCGATTGTTTCAATCCGATTAAACTTTCCCTCATACCTTTCTTCTATAGTCTATTACTTCTACAATTGAAGCTTTGATTATAAGCTCTTGTAATTGGCGAATTGGAAGCTTGATATTCTTTCTTTTTCGTTTTCTTCAATTTGGACTAGCTACGTTGTTGAGTCTTTGGGATTCGCCTCGCATACATTCACAACACATTATTCTATTTTTTTTACGAGACATAACATTTTGCTAAGGTGAGTTTTACATAGCCCCTTTTCTATTTATCACCATTTTTGGGGTGAAACATGTTACAACATCATTTATGCAATTCAATCATCAATGTGTCTATGTGTTTTCTATGTTGCATTATGTCTTGAGCATGATTAGAGTAAGCACCATTCTAGCATAATCATTAACTCCGTACAAGCCGACGGTATACATTGATAGATCTATTGGACTGACAATCCCACCCGGATACGTGCCTCCTACAAAGGTAGCGTGGGTGTTTGTTATCGTATAACATATTCAAGTGGACCATGAGCGTATGGTATGTATCATATTATAACAGTCATCAGGGTTGGTTATGCACTCGATTTATTTCTAGTATGTTCTCACATATGGACTAGATTGACATGACACATGAATTGCACAACATTTTTATTCAATTATCAAAAACCTATGTAATTCTCACCAACTTTTGTTGACCCAAAACATTTTCAACTTAACATGTTTCAGGTTCTATTTGCTTGAAGATTTGAATTGATGCTTGAAGATATGTGTGTAGTTTTATTCAATTTGATGTACAAATTCTAGAACAATTGTATTTAATTTATTTAAATCATTTAATGGAATTTATTATTCACCATGAGCTACTGAACAATCATCAATACGTGACATCCCGATGTTTCCGCCATCGGTTGGGGTGTTACAGATTGGTATCAGAGCCTTGGTTATAGGGAATTCGGTTATTAGAAAAATAATCTAGTCTATAACCATAGGATTATAACTAGTATTTGCTCCTTTTACTTGTTATTCTCTATCTCCCTCCTACTTCTTATCCCTACTTTAATCCTATAAGAAGATTGCTCTCCATCACTGGATCTACTCTTAGACTAATAGGACAAAATCCTCAGGTTTAGCCTGAACCACCTTGAGATCTCGTCGAAGTTCTAGAATCTTAATAACGAACACATGCAATCTGGAAGGGTGAACGCCTGTATTCTGAGTCTTCTGTCTAGGCTGGCATTGCGCATATATCCCAATCAGACGAGGGACCCGGATGCCTACCTGGGAATTCTCGGGATGAGTGTTCACTTATAGGCTAAAGCATGTCTTCATTATGTTATTAGAATCTAGAAGTTTTGATAAGTCAACGTTTTCGTTTATTCGTTTTAATTAATGAATAAATGATTACACTCACTTTCCTTAAACTAAGCTCTAAAATCTCAAAATTTTACAGCTTAAATCAATCTCATTTCATAACCATCTATGGATTTCACAATCACACTTCACCTTACCATCTTAGCCACTTTTTAAATATTCTACACCCTACCCAAATCATATTATTTCATTTCTCCACATGTTACTTATTTTTAAAAACTATAACCTCATACCTTAGCACAAACTAAAGATTTCTAAATCCTGTTGTATTTTCATTACCTAGTAACTTTACAAAAGTACATATTTTTGTCAAAAGATGTCCTCGAACTTAAATTCAATTGTTTATTTATTGACGTAACAAACAATTTTCTATATAATGCTTTAAACTATTAAAAATCACTTAATAGAACCTTGATCTTCAAAACCTAATGTCATGTTTGAAATCTCCAACTAACGGGAATATTTTAATCAAAGCCCACTTAGCTTGTACTATTTAACAACTTTTGCTTTATGTACAAAACCAATTTTGAAAATAAATTTTTTTTTATCCATAGGAATAATATATAGTCTCTAAATTCTCCATCGACACTCACTCATTTTTAACTTGTTCAAATTTTTACAATATTTGGCATATACCACAATCATGTTTTCTTATACACTTGATTATAACCTTTGATCCAAACCCCAAAATTTACACTGCTACATAATCTCCTTACTATAAAATAAACTCTTTATCAACTATCTTCACATTCACTATCTCTCACAACCTTGATTCTGCTTCAAGATTTTTCATCATCCTCTCAAGAACTAAATTCATATCCTTCACCTTTTCACACATGAGCTAGTTACCCATGATAACCAAACTATTGAAACTTGGTTGTGTGTTGCATCAAACTTAATCCTTAGTTATACATGAGGATTCGATTATCTACCATATTTAAACATTTGATACTAGAAATCATGGAATATAAACTATTTGCTATAGACACACCTAGAGTCATTAACCTTGTCTAGGACAACACTATTACAACTCGCATGCTATGCTTGATACTTGATTGTTTATATGTATATATTATCAATTTGCAATTTATGTGTGAAATAATTGGTACACTTAATCAAACAACTGGTAGAGGATGAAGTACTTGCTCAACAGTTAGTTGACTACCAAACAACCTACTCAACGATTGGTAGAGGTCATCATGTCTTTCCAACAGTCGAGAGAGGCCCTACAACCTGCTCAACGACTGGTGGAGACTATCGAACCTGCTCAACAATCGGTAGAGTCATAAAAGGACGCAAAACCCTAATGTAAGGTAAATTGATAATTACGGTCCGGAACGTAATCATGAATTTACAGGTACGTTAAGGTAGTGAGAAATTTTATCAAGGTTTTCGGTAGTCGACCAATTGTACACCTGGTGTTTTTCTTTTAACTTCGGGACGAAGTTCCTAAAAGTAGGGGAAACTGTAACATCGCAAAATTTTCCCCAAAATTTTAATACATAAAAAGCCCTTATATATATATATATATTTATTACACCTTTATCACTAATATTATACAAATGTGCCTAAGTCTTTATTTATCCTAACTCACAACTTATATACATACATAAATGTATATAAATAATAATAATAATATGATTCTAAATTCTTTTTTTTTTCACATACAAGATTTTTTTTTTTTTTAAATAAAGCCTTGAGTCAAATAGTCAAAGTCCTAGTCAAAGTCTTAGTCAAACAGTCAAAGTCTTAGTCAAATAGTCAATTCATCATAAAACCTTACTTTATGGTGTTGACCAATTTTAATGGCTAATTGACTCCAAAACTAGTATAAAAACCCACCTATGACCCATTATACTTTGCCCCTCTAAATCGATTGTTTCAATCCGATTAAACTTTCCCTCATACCTTTCTTCTATAGTCTATTACTTCTACAATTGAAGCTTTGATTATAAGCTCTTGTAATTGGCGAATTGGAAGCTTGATATTCTTTCTTTTTCGTTTTCTTCAATTTGGACTAGCTACGTTGTTGAGTCTTTGGGATTCGCCTCGCATACATTCACAACACATTATTCTATTTTTTTTACGAGACATAACATTTTGCTAAGGTGAGTTTTACATAGCCCCTTTTCTATTTATCACCATTTTTGGGGTGAAACATGTTACAACATCATTTATGCAATTCAATCATCAATGTGTCTATGTGTTTTCTATGTTGCATTATGTCTTGAGCATGATTAGAGTAAGCACCATTCTAGCATAATCATTAACTCCGTACAAGCCGACGGTATACATTGATAGATCTATTGGACTGACAATCCCACCCGGATACGTGCCTCCTACAAAGGTAGCGTGGGTGTTTGTTATCGTATAACATATTCAAGTGGACCATGAGCGTATGGTATGTATCATATTATAACAGTCATCAGGGTTGGTTATGCACTCGATTTATTTCTAGTATGTTCTCACATATGGACTAGATTGACATGACACATGAATTGCACAACATTTTTATTCAATTATCAAAAACCTATGTAATTCTCACCAACTTTTGTTGACCCAAAACATTTTCAACTTAACATGTTTCAGGTTCTATTTGCTTGAAGATTTGAATTGATGCTTGAAGATATGTGTGTAGTTTTATTCAATTTGATGTACAAATTCTAGAACAATTGTATGTAATTTATTTAAATCATTTAATGGAATTTATTATTCACCATGAGCTACTGAACAATCATCAATACGTGACATCCCGATGTTTCCGCCATCGGTTGGGGTGTTACAGTAACCAACCTTCTTCCTATCCGATTTCTCCAAGCTCCTATTTCCTATAAGCAGCTAAGGTTATTTTATTTATATTTAGTTTCTTTTAAGTTTATAATTAGTAGTTTAACCCCCCACATAAGTATATATTTATTTAGGCTAGCATTCGGTATAGGTTGTGATCTAGAGTTGCATTCGCGTCTTTGGGTTCGATACTCGGTCTTATCTGTTTACCGCTTTGCGACCGGTACACTTGCCGTGCGTGTGTAGTTTTTAGGTGAGTCGTTTTAATTAGAACTTGTGTTATTTATATATATATATACATTTACACACATCAAGTTTTTGGCGCCGTTGCCGGGGACGCAATTCGCACTCTTGAGAATTATCCGATCCGTTTCTAGTCTACTATTTTGTGAATAATTTTTTTTCTTTTTTCTTATTATTATTTTTTTTTATCCTTAATATATAATTTTTTTTATCATGTGCGAGATCTGCGGAGGACCCCATTTTACCATAAGATGCCCTCATTCATATTCATCGGGGTATTCCACGGATTATTATGCTAACGAGTATTTGCAGCCGCAGCCATATCAGTCATACCAGCCTTCATACCCACAGGCTAACCAGTGGTTTAACCCTGCAACATCTGAGTCACTAGATAGAATAACAAGTCGGCTTGATCGTCTACAAGCAATGATGTATGAGGAAAGGCATGGTGGTAGCTCGTCAGAGTATCCACCTAGCCAACATCTATATCCACACCCCGATTATCAGGATGTCTCGTCTCACACTAGGCCCTACTTTTCCGCCCTTCTTGCTAAGCGTGACACCTTCCTTGCTAATCAACAGCTCATGCTCGAGGAAATGCGTTCTTTGCTATCCGAGCGCACCGACTATTTGAGGGAACAAGATGCGGCACTTGAGAGGCTACAGGCTCAGGTGGATGAACTGAAGACCATAATGGACGTTGAAGTCCCACCTCCAGTTCAGCAGGTTTATTTCACATATAATGATCCAGACGAGATGGTAACACCTACATTACCTGATAGTATTAGGCCAGTTGCTGAAACTGTTTGTCCTTACTCATCTGATTCTATGCATGATTTAACTGACCCATATGATTCTTTACACTTGTCTTGTGAGGATGATATTTTTCAGGATTCAGGGTTAGAGCCAGAGACAATAATGGACGCCTTAGTCCCACCTTTGGTTCAACAGGATGAGCAGCCTTGCCAGATCTCTAGTTCAGCAGCATATCCTTGGGGGGCAGATGTCTGGAGGGAGGCTGAGGAAGATATGGATTTTTCAGAATCCACAGGCTGGCTGTTTGAGGAAGAAGTGGTGGAAGGGGAAGACACCACTAACCTGCTTGAAGAAGCAGCTGATGGGGAAGCAGAGTTTGGTGACGAGTTAGTTGATTTGTCAGCTCTAGAAGTGGACAAAGATTTTGATCAAGTGTCACCAAACAAGGAAGATGAGAAAGAAGCAGTGGTGGAAGAAGAAGAACACCACAGCCGGCCCGTGCAGGCATTGGATATTACACTGCTACTAGTGCCACCACCATGGCCACCACCACGGGAGAAGGCGAAGAGGCACCTGGACCGACACAGGGTGAGGGTCAGGAGTTGTAGAGACAACAAATCCCCTCATTACATGCCAAGAATCAGGTTTGGTCCAGGTAAATTTAAATATTGGTGGCCCGACCCATTTAAATTCGATAAAATATTTTTAAATTCCACTAATGTAATTTTTCTAAATAATATGGACCGGGTGGAATTAAATGGGTTGGATCGGGTCCAGATAAAAGAGAAGCCCCCTGATTTAGTTTAAGTGTGGGGAGGCTCTGTAGAGTTTGTAAATTTATATTTATACATATTTATTTATTTATTTATTTTTTTCTTTCTTTTCTAGCTTTTCATTTTTTTTATTTTTTATTTGTGGTTCGTCCTTCGATAATGGTTCATAGGTTTTTTTTTCTTTCTATTTTTTTCTTTGTTGTTTTTTGTGTCTTTGAGTCTGTTTGCAAGTTTGCGTGTTTGCTTAGGTAAAGGAAATTTCACAATGAGCGGATCTCATGTATTATCTTTATATATATTTTATGAGTGGGAGTTTTGGTAAAGGTTTGGGTAATAAAATAGATTTTTTCTTAAAAAAATTAATTAACTTTCTGTGAAAAAAGATTTTTCACGTAATGTGAGGAGTCTGGGCTGACCTGTTCGCCTTATGCGACCAGCTATTACCCCGGAAAGTTATATTTTTTTTTCTCTTGCAACGCGTGTTGTGATCACCAGTGTCCTTCACGTTGAGCGAGAACCAGATTTTTTTTTTCTACCCATTTGGTTCTACCACCATTCACCGCCATTTTGCCAAGCAGGTACGTCTTCTTGTTTGTTGTTATATTTTGAGTCTAAGTTAGTAGTTTGAGTCTTTTATTTTTGTGTGGTTCGGTATTATGCTCGGGTTTTGTTTTTTTTTTCGTTTTGCGCAGGTTTGGATTGCACCGCCCGTACTCAATCTCCATTCGGGCGATTCTGGAGCTGTACGTTATATTGAAGCAACCCGAGAGTTTACCATTGTGTCTGAGCCGATCTCGACCAAAATGCTATACGATCGAGCTGGATTGGACTAGAGTTTTTGGAGCTTACGCATTAATTAACCAGCTAAGTCTTTTCCAATTTGCCCTCGTCTTTTTATTCGGAATTTTTTTTTTATTATTTTTTGTTTTGAGTCGTTTTCTATTCCTACATTGAGGGCAATGTAGAGTTTAAGTGTGGGGATGGGAAACTGTCGTTTAGTCTGTATATAAAATCATTTTAAGTCCAAAAAAAAAAATAAATAAATAAAAAATAATAAAAAAAAAGTCCCTGATTTTGAAGTTTGCATTATATAAAATATGGAAAATGATAGGTAAAGTTAGGTGTCCGGTTTTCAAATAGTATGTATAATAAGATATTAAAATTGATTGAAAACGTGTCTGATTTGGGATATGTGGGTAGGCTCGGCCGGTAGAAAGGTTTCCTTTGAAAAGTAATAAATTAATTATGTTAGGCTATTTTGTGGGTTCTCATCTAGGAGAAACGGGGAGACCGAAACCGCCAAAAATAGTATAAGAAGCACCGTTATAAGTAGAAAACCGTTAGAATTTCTAATCAATTAAAAAAAAAAAATTAGTAATCAAAGCAAAAATGCTGAAGCTTAAGGTGCCTGGCCACTGGGATAGCGACTTGGATTGGTCACACCCTCTGAGTTAAGTATGCCAAAAAAAAAAAAAAAAAAAAAAAGTGATTTTAAATTCTCTTGGTTTTCTACATAAGATGGTTGGGAAATGGTCAATTGGTCGTTCCTTTAACTTCATAAGCTTGAGGCGGGATTAGGAGGAACTGTGGCTTCCTTCGAGTGAGACCCTAGATAGACTAATCAACATGAACTTAACATAAATAAAAAGGGGCTTGGAAACCGGTGTGGGTTTAAGAGGATCAATATACCTGCAATCGCAATCAACACGTTAGTAGATTATTAATTAAGTAACCTATGTTTTGAAACTGGATGTAAACCTAACTGTGATTCCATAGCATAATTCTTTTTCAGGGACGAAAAAGGTTTAAGTGTGGGGATGTTTGATGTGTCGTAAAACACATCTATTCTCCTATGTATTTTGAGTTATAATTGAGTCTTTTGTATATAGTTTTTAGTAGTTTTAGGCTTGTACCGGTCTATTTTATTTAGTATAGGTTTTTATAGATTTTTATTAGTTTTAGGTCATTTTTAGTATTTATCTATTTTATTTTTATTTGATAGGTGTTCGTGTGGAAGTTGAAGCGTGAACGACTAACTTTGGTCAAGTCAAGAACACCCGAGTCCAGAACAGCGGAGCTAGAATACTATATAATAATAATAATAATAATAATAATAATAATAATAATAATAATAATAATAATAATAATAATAATAAACCAAAATTGTAAATGTGACATTGTCACTTTGGGTCACGGCCCATTAATATTTGAGGAAGGGCACATTATTATGATTATAAGGGGAGAGGAGCCGCATCATTTACATAAGGAGATTATTATTCACAAAAGGAGCAGCCGCCTAAGACTTCAACAAATCATTCACTGACAATTGCAATTGGAGTCGCACATCGCACGAACAAGTCAAACCATTATTTAAGCGGTGACGATCGAAAGGGCACGGAAGGAGAAAAGGCCACGGGCACGTTAAAGATCAAGAGCCAACGATCCTTGGGTTAGGTTTAGTTCTCGTTTATTATTTTTATAGACATGGTTAAAACTATTTTTATTTATTTTGTGATGTTTATAAATATTATGAGTAGCTAAACTTTTTATGGTTGCTTAGGTTTATGAACTAGACACGTTATTTGCAGTTTTTAATGATTCTTGGTTTTTAATTTTGATGTGTAGGATTACATGATTTTAATTTTATTGTTGGATTTGATATATGTGTGTTGGTGTTATTTTTATTTGAAGTTTGTTTATTGGTTTTGTGGAACTAGGCATGTAGAGATACCCCCTAGGTCTTGAAATCAATCTAGTTCGTCAACTTAGGTTAGCGTGCTAGTATTTGGAGTTGGAGTACGACACAAGTATAACAAACTAATATAATAAATTAACTAAGGCGTGTAGTCCATTCTTGAGGGTGAGAAATCTAACTCGAGTTTGCTAGGTAACTAACTAGGCATTGTTCGGTAGTTGGCAAGCGCTAGGGCGGGAGTCGCTACTTGTCCGTGTTTAGAGTTTTCCTAGGTTTTCTTCAGTAGAGTTTAAGTCTGCTTCATAGTTTGAGGGTTTTAATCCAGGAGAGGTTTTAATCTGATTTCTGTGGGATTTTGGTACGCTAGGGCGATCCAGATCCATTTTAGCATTTCTACACTTGTCCCGCCTTGAGTCTGGTGAGCTATCCTTGACAGGAGGTTTATTAGATAAGAATAGGGTCTCAAGTTAATTACCAGATTCATGATTTATTGCTAGTGTCTAGGGATTTTACCTAAGTAACCAACCTTCTTCCTATCCGATTTCTCCAAGCTCCTATTTCCTATAAGCAGCTAAGGTTATTTTATTTATATTTAGTTTCTTTTAAGTTTATAATTAGTAGTTTAACCCCCCACATAAGTATATATTTATTTAGGCTAGCATTCGGTATAGGTTGTGATCTAGAGTTGCATTCGCGTCTTTGGGTTCGATACTCGGTCTTATCTGTTTACTGCTTTGCGACCGGTACACTTGCCGTGCGTGTGTAGTTTTTAGGTGAGTCGTTTTAATTAGAACTTGTGTTATTTATATATATATACATTTACACACATCAGTTCCTCAAGCTTTTTGTAAAACTCCTCATTGTTGATTCCTTCCAGTGACAAACTTGTGACTTCATTCCATAACCAGCATCCACCAACTCCTGTCTTTTTCTTTTTAAATTTAAAAGTCTTTTAGGGTCACTTTGTTTTCCCTTCTTCCAATTTGGTGGAGTTTGTTTCTGGTTTGGGTTTTTAGCCATCTCTTTGATTCTATTAAGTTCATTCTTCAATGAATCAGAATCCCAACCCGCAAATTGACTTTTAGTGGCTTTGTAAGTTTTGGTTTTCATTATTTCCTCAAGATATCCTTCTTTGAAAATCTTTTCCGCATCAGAATCAGGTTCCCTGTTAGACACTTTTTTCGACAGGTTGTTTGAGTATTCTTCTAAAATTGCTAATTAACTTTCTAAATCCTGCAATATTAGTTGGATTTCCCTGTCATCTTTTCCTTCACTTTTCTGCTTTAAAAGGATGTCAATCTGTTTGTCTTTCAACTCCATAAACTTCTTAAAATTCAATGGCTTTTCAAAACCTTCAAGAGACGGGAAAGACCGTGACAATGGATCATCTGTTGAGTAAAAAGAGTCTATCTCAGGCTTGACCGATTCTAAGTCAAGTACACGTTTTGAAAGCCCTTCTGATACTTTGAAGATAGATGCTTCATCTGTTGTCGGCACATTACTTTGGACATTTTCAA
Organism: Ambrosia x helenae; assembly: GCA_030844895.1. Taxonomy (NCBI): domain Eukaryota; kingdom Viridiplantae; phylum Streptophyta; class Magnoliopsida; order Asterales; family Asteraceae; genus Ambrosia; species Ambrosia x helenae. The sequence continues at coordinate 51,386,319 of CM061223.1, forward strand.
TTGGAACAGATGTTGTTTCGATTGTTGTTTGGGCTTGTAATTTTGTTGTTTCTTGGTGATCAGTGTTTACAGGGAATATTAGGTTTTCTTTGGCATGTTTTCCATGTTCTTTTCTTCTTTTTGAGCAGCCTATATCATCCTCTTTCATTTGCAGCTCTTTTCTTTTTTTAATCAATGCGGCAGCTTTGGCTTCTCGCTCCTTTTTCGCTTTCAGCTTATTTAACATGTCTGTTTCTGCCTTTTGGTTTGCACTTTCATCAACTCTCTTCTCTAAAGCCACTGTAGTTCGATGGTCAACAGTGCTTATGACTGGAACAAATCCTTGATTATCAGCTATTTGCACATTAGCAGGGTTTGATGTCTTTTTTTGTGCTCTCTTGTCAGGTGGCGAGTTTATTAATTTCTCCTGGCCTTTCTTCTTCTTTTAGGCATCATTATTATTTTCTGGATCTTCTTCATAAATTGTTGTTGGGGCAGAGCCAGTGGTATAGAGAAGATGGTTTTTGATGGCCTTGATGTCAGCTTGAGTATCTTTGTATCTAGCATCCACCATATTTCTTATCAATGCCATGTGAGAATTATGATTATGGTCTGTCATTTCTCTGTGAGTTTGGATCATTGGGACAACGAATTCCCATATCTTACTGGAAATAGATGTCGGTGTGCCACTGTAGAAGTCAATCATTTCTTGCATTGAAGATTCAAGTTTGTTGACTCTTTCCGTCAATTCTTGATCTTCGAAGTCATCAGATTCATTAATAGTATTATCAGAAATCCTAGAAGATGTGTTTATGGTATTTGTTTCAATGACCACAACTGAGTCAGTGTCGAAAGATGTGGATGTTCCTTTTTGTTGCTTCTTTGAACTTTCAATCGGTACAGAGTCATCAGGTATAAGTTCAACAGTTGTTACCTTCTCAGTTTCAGAATGATTTGAATGTGTCTTCTCAGTTGTAGGAGGTAGAGGAAATGGTATCTGCCTTAGTTTGTGTTTTCATTCTTTTGGTCTTTTTAGATTTAGCATTATTTCTTGCCTTTCCTCTTGTGTTTTTTACGACAGTTTTTGTAGTATCTTGGACAACAGTAGTAGCAGTTGTTTCAGAAACAGGTGTTGCAACGACAGATGTTGAAAGTGCACTTTCTTTGCTTTTGAATTGTAACATTTTTGTGAATGCTTTTTGTGACAAGCTTTTAATTGTAGTAGGTTCACCTTTTTTAAAATTCTCTTCAGTCAAAAGGTTTTTCAAGTAGAAGCTTATCAGTCGTGGATACAGTAGGAATGACTTACTGTTAGTAGACTTCATGCCTTTCAAATTGCGAATTAAATCTGAGAATATAGCCTTCGATAAATTGTAATCATTTTTTGTTAAAATTGCATACCCAAGATACTGTATACTCAAAGGTATTTCATTAAAAGAAGTTGTCTTTGCGGGTAAACAAATAAGAAGAGTATGGAAGAAAAACTTCATTGGTGGGGGGAAATCGGGTTTCCTTATTGTCGCCCCAGTCGCTATTCCTGCATACCCTCTTTTAGTAAACTATGCATTGAGTTCATCTTTCAAGAAAGAGACTTTACCTTGCAAGTCGTTTATTGAAAACGCTGTTGAGATGGATTCTTCGGTGATTTGAATATCTGTATCTCCAATTTTCGAAACAATCTGTTTATCATAATTTAACAGTTTTGCGATCACCCGGAATTCTTTTAGAGTTTCCACATATATTGGTGCGTCAGCATTGAGAATTGTTAGGTATTTCGAATCTGCCAAAATATCTATTATTGGATGAAATTGTGGGTTATCCTCTGTTTTAACCAAGTATGGTAGATTGTTATGAGGGATTTTTAATTGAAGATCCATGCTAAAGATTGAACAAGATGATCTGAAATCTATTTAGGTTGTGGAAGAGGGAAAACCGTCCTTACGTATTTAAAACTCAATAAGACAGTGTTACTTTTCTTTTTGAGGAAGAAAAGAATGAAAAAGGGTTGCTGATATGGCAAAAAAACTGTTTTTGTGAAATGACGTGGCATATATCTGATGAAAAAATTTTAAAGTCAATATCTGTATCATATACTAACTCTGTTTTTTATTGTACTGTTGAACAGTTAATAGCTCTTTTTGAAACAGTTTCATACAGTAAATAGATGATATGTTTCAACAGTGCTTGACTTTTGGTGAAGCAGATGGTTATTTATATAAAAACGTATAATATTAAATTTAATTAGTAATATTAACTTGTTTGTACAAGTTTGTTAAATTAATCGAACATTATACTGTTGAACAGTTAACATATATTTTTGAAACAGTCTAATACAGTAAATAGACGATATGAATCAACAGTGGTTTACTTTTGTTAAAGTAGATGATTATTTGTATAAAAACGTATAATATGAAGTTTAGTTAGAAATATTAAGTTATTTATAGAATTTGTAAAATTAATTGAAAAAAATATTTATCATATTATATTGCATTCTAAATATTTCTATTGTTTTAATTATTAATTATAAAGTCTAAGGTATTTGATCTTAGTGTTGAAGTTAGGTAATACTTATAAAAATATAAAAATTTATATAATAATATATCAAAATATCTTTTGCATAAAAAATATGTAATAATAATAATATTTCTAACAAGTGTTCAATATTTTCCCGCCCAAATTTAAATCTTTGAGGCAATGTTTAAAGTTAATATAGAAAATTGTTTTTCTTTAATTATTCTTTAGGTGTAATCATAACTTATAGCTTCTCTTATAAGCTATATCTAAAAGTAAATTAAATATTATTTTATTATAGTCCTTTTAAAAAAAAAATAAGAAGAAGTTTACGCTATAGGTTTCCCTTCAAGCGTTCATTATAAGCTTCCTTTTATTTATTTATATGAGCTGTATAATGTACTATTTGTTTAATGAACATTTGTAAGTAACTTCATTGGAGCTCCTACTTTCAATAGTTATCAAGGTTTATTTATTTCTTCAACAATACTATGTTTTGATTTATAATTTATAGTTTAGAATTATGTAAATCTGTATTGAAAGTATGAGCTTCAGTGACGTTTCTTATAAATTTGTATTGATAGTTAATATTTTGGTCGTATTTTTTTAATAAACATATATACTTTTTTATCCATCCAAGAAAAACAAAATTAAATCAAAATATTTTCCAGACGGGCAACAAGCTGCGCCGGCACCCCTTTCTGAATAGCAAATCCTAATCTACTAAAAACGTAAGGTGGCCACCCGGAGTCAAGAACCTTCTAGAATATTAATTAAAATAAAATACCAGAGTTAATGTTTTAAAAAAATAAAATATTTTAAAGTTAAGTACTTTAGTTATGAAGTTGGAATTATTTATGTAAATATAGCTTATAATGTTATTTTAATAACATTTAATTCTGTAATAAATGATTTTGTTACATGTCAAATTTATATTTGAAAATTAATTTTACAAATAAATTGTTTATTCACTTTCACTCTATAAATGAAGTCAAATATCAATATTTGTTTCTCATTCTTCTATGCCTTCAAGTTATTTCAATTTCAAAGTCTGTATCACTTACTTATAATGATATTACGATCAAATTTCCTTCCATCAATATTCTAAAAGATTCTTACAATCAAAGGAAAAACCATTATTAACAGTCCATCTGTAGTGAACTTCCGATTGTTGTATTTTGAAGATTCTTACAGTCAAAGAAAAACATCAATTTGTTAGTACTTCATGCAAATCCTGTTTATGAAGAGCTGGTGGGTTTTTAATGTATGTGCAATAGAACTTAAAGACCCACGTTGGTTTTGGTTGAGTGTTTGTTTTGAATTCCATTTCAAGAAGATCATTCTTTAGTGTTTTTTGTTAGAAGCGTTCTTTTATTTTTATTGTGACTTTTTTTTTTACTTTGTTAAGTTTGTTGTTGTAAATTATTAATTGAAATCAAAGTAGTTTTTTAATAATATTTATATTAAGAAAACCATTTGAGAGATTATATATCTGTCCATTTATGTTTCCATTGTTGTAACTGTGACACCCGACATGTTTAGGTTAACATTTTATAGAACACATAAGTCTACCTTAGCGAAAAACGTTTTCAAACATACTTAACTAGGTCAGTTGAGTCGTTATGATGGTTCCGGGAATCATCGGGAGTCGTTACAATGATCCACGAGATCATTGGGAGTCGGTCCATAACTATGTGAACACGGATGGGTGATTTGTAGAATCACCGGGTTTAACGCGCACACGTAAATCTCGAGTCCCGGGAATTAGTGAACGGATGGGAACATGTTAGTTATCATGCATTATGTGCTTACAATTATTATATGACTTGCCGGTATGTAAATACGTGTTTATATGTATTAAAATAGTGATTACGCGTAATTGCATGACATTATAGGTGATTACGCGTAATTGCATGACATTATAGGTGATTACGCGTAATTGCATGACATTATAGGTGATTACGCGTAATTGCATGACATTATAGGTGATTACGTGTAATTGCCAATAGGTATAGGCGATTAGAGCCTAATCGCTAGTAGGTATAGGCGATTAGAGCATAATCGCTAGTAGGTATAGGCGATTACAAATTCTAATCGCCTATACTGCACTGTAATCGTCTGACGCGTACTAAACGACTAGAAACGCCTATAAATACCACCCTTATGTTTTAAAACATCATTTGTGAAACCCTAATACACCCCAAAGCCACCCACACCTTATTCAACCTCTGCAACACGTTTTTTTTTATCAAGAAATCACATTTCCAAGCTTTACATCTCATAATCTTACAATTTCAAGGTGTGTTCTTCATCCCAAACCTTTGTAATGATATTGTTTTGATCCCTAAAGGTCCAGACCTGATTTCTAAACATTTGTGTCTTTGAAAACTCATTAAAAATCAGTTTCTAAACAAACCCAAACCTCTATGCTTGTTATATGTGATGTATTCATGCAAGATAGGATTTTTATCGTTTAAACATGGTTGTTCTTGTATTATTAATATGTTTCTAATCTAATGAGTTGATATGATGTTAACCTAGGAGTTTGAAGGTTCATAGATGTGTAATATTGATATTAGGCGTTTTGGCCCGTTTGAAAGATTATGGAGGATTGATGATGATATGTTGTGTTTTGTTGATTGTTTGAGGTTAGGGTTTACTCTAGGATGATGCTAGAACAGTAGGATATTGTCGGACAACGTCATTATGTGATGAAATCTGGATATTTGCTATTTAGGGTAAGTTTTGCATGATGATGTGATGTTTACATGATAGTTATGCTAGTTTGGGAAAAAACTTGCATTCGGGACGGCTAGGATGATGATAAATTGGGGGTTTTTGCTTGAAATAGTTGGATTAATGTTTTGGGTTTGATATTGGGTGTTTCCACATGTTTTGGATTTGATTTGGAGGGTCAAACGCGCAAAAAGACGGCACAGTGCAGCAGGGGCGATTAGGGAACCCTAATCGCCTATCATAGGGGCGATTGGCCCCCAATCGCGTGTAACAAGAGGCGATTGGGAGCCCAATCGCCAGTATGTCTGGTGACTACAATTCTTATCGCCATTTTGACCTTCCTAATCACCAGATGACTTTTCCTAATTGCATGTTTGATTCCTAATCGCGTGTACTGCTGTCATAGGTGCATTTTGACATCCCGAAACACGGTTTGACACTTAGGAACATGTTAGGAACCCCGTGACATGTCTAATAACTTGGTAACACGTGTTTGGACTTTTTTATGTGTTAATTGGGCGTTATGCTAGATAGGGTGAATGTTTGCGCATGCTAAGTGTTTAATTGCATAAGTTGCATGATATCTTGTATGTGGCTAACACGTGGGATGTCGGGTCACCAATGGGATGTCGGGTATTGTCTGGTTTGGTAGGTTTACCGTTTAAACATGTTTTCAACATACACGGTCACGGTCTGGACAACTTGGGGACTGATTAGCCCTCGGGTTAGTAGTCATCACACTTATGTAAACTCATTGATAGGTCGCCACTAGTAGGGACTATTAAAAACGTATCGGATTTCTATTTTACTGAGGACGCACTCTAAGGTGAGTTTCACGGCCCCTCTTTTATACACTTTTTCTCAGGGGAGAAGCATGCCACACATTTTAACAAATACAACGTTTATGTTTTGAAACGCAACACTTTTTGAAACGCAATGCTTATGAAACGCAAAACTTTTTGAAACGCAGTGCTTATGAAACACAACACTTTTGAAACGCAACACTTACTATACGACGAAACGCAACGCTAAGTCCCTGGGAAACCATGAATGTGCGGGGCACAACGGGGGAAATGTGGATAGATCTATTGGGCTTGACGAACCCCACCCGAAGGCTGGGAGCTAGGCGGGTGCATATTTTCTCTATTTTCGGCAACTCAAACACGGGCGGCAACACACACAACGCTTTTCAGTAATGGTTTTGGTAACACAGTCGTAGTAGTAAGGAAACGTTTGTTATGTACTTAAAGGTTTTGCATACTTGGTACTTTTGAGATGAAACTTTTTATGCTTGAAACGCTTTGTGAACTTAAAACCTGTGAACTCATCAGCATTATATGTTGACGTCTTTTTGGCATGTTTTCTCAGGTCGCTAAGGTAGCAGCATTGAGTTTAGGCGCACGGAGTCTCACGGTGTCTAGGATCCATTTGCATTTCATTTGGAGTATTATCAGACTTTCATGTTTTACTTTTGAGTTGTAATAAAGTTTTACGCTTCCGCAAGCGATGGTTGAATTTTTGAAACTTAATGGGCAATTTACGTTGATTTCATATCATATAGATGTCGTTTATTGTGACCGTTAACTTGGATCCTGGTGTGTCACACGCCTCGCGGTAAAACCCCGCATGTGGAAATTTGAGGGTGTGACAGATTGGTATCACAGCTAATGGTTATAGTGAACTAGGACTGCATGTAGATTCTAGTCTATAGCCGAGTATCACACACGTTAGACGGTCACACATAGTTACGAGTCGTGTCATTTAGTAAACATACTAATCTTGTCGGGGTGTCGGTATCCTCATCACACAGTATCGTATTATCTATCTTTGGACTATTTCTACACTTATTCTATCTTCTTCTTCGAGTTTGAAGATGAAGGGGCTTATCGCTTATACTTGGCAGTAGTGTACATTGGAGTGGCTTCGGCACATTCTTGATATTTTTCCGGGATTTGGATATCTCCCCTCTATGCTCTAATGTACATACTTGCCTACACACACACTATCCTGCACTAGTACTTGTCATAGTACCCCTGAGTGATTGTTCACTTTGGGGACCTTCGTGCGATAACAGTTTCTTTTAGGAATGTGGGTGTCGGGTGATTGGAAGTTCTAGCTAGGAGCACGCCTAGAGGACCATGTAGAGCGATTTGTTATTTCGGGTGCACACGAAATCATAAATCGAAATGCATGAAAATCTTGGTGGACTTCGAGTTCGGATAGATGATCATGCTGGAACCCCGTTCTAAATTCGTTTGATCACTAGTAGTTTGATCTAGTAGTGATGCTGAGTATCTTGTTTGTGTTTTGGCAGAACATGTCTGGTCGTGCTGGTGGACGTACTGGGGGACGCCGTGGTGGCGACGGGGCCGCACGGGCGGTGGACGAGGTGGTGGGAACATCACCATGACTCAGGCGAAGTTGGAGCACTTGTTGCAGCAGCAGTTGAACGTTGCGTTGGCTGCTTTCCAGGCTGCTCAGCAGACCCTGGGAAATACTAATCAGGTGCAGTCTGGGTGCACCTACAAGAAGTTCATGGACTGTAAGCCCCATTACTTCAATGGGACTGAAGGGGCAGTGGGACTACTTTGGTGGTTGGAGAAGATCGAATCAGTGTTTGCTATGTGTAACTGTCCCGACGTTGATCGCGTCAAGTATGCTTCTGCTACTCTTGAGGGACACGCTTTGACTTGGTGGAACTCCACCACTGCGAATCTTGGTCTGGGTAAGGCCAATGCTATGCCATGGTCCGAGTTTGTTTAGATGTTACAAGCGGAGTATTGCCCGAGGGATGAGATTATGAAGTTGGAGCATGAGTTCTGGAATCTGAAGATGGTTAGGTCAGAGATCTAGGAGTTTACTGCTAGGCACAACGAGTTGGCTATGATGTGCCCCGGTTTGGCTACACCGGAGTACCGTAGGATTGAGCACTACGTTGCTGGGTTAGTGCTGGAGATTGTTGGGCTTGTTGCCGCTGCTAATCACACTACTATGCTGGCCACTGTTCAGGCAGCTCACAAGCTGACCAACATGAAGGTTGCTGAGGGCGTTCTACCTCTGAGGGGTGCTGCTGTGAAAGCCCCTACGGACAACAAGAGGAAGTGGGAGAGTGCTGAGAAGAACATTGGGTCGTCTCAACAGTAGGTTAAGAGGCAGGACGTTGTGGGAGCGTCATCTGAACAGAAGACTGGGGGTTATGTTGGTAAGAGTCCGAAGTGTAACACGTGTGGGTATCACCATGTTGGGAGTTGCGATGAGTTTCGATGTAGACGTTGTCAGCGAGTCGGTCACTTGGCCAAGGATTGTAGGGCCAATCTTCAGCCAAAACATACTCAAGTGGTTGTCCTCGCTCCTGCTCCTCGGGGAAACCATGGGTGTTTTAACTATGGAGAGACTAGACACTTCAAGCGGGATTGTCCCAAGCTGAAGCAAGGCGAGGGTGGCGGTCGAACTGCTCCGGCTCGTGCTTATGTCATCGGTGCTAGGGAGAACGTGGAGGATCCCGATACTGTTACTGGTGAGTATTCTTTTCTTGATTCTCGTTATACTTGTATTCATTCTCATTCACATTGTTTGGCGATTCGTATTCATTGTGTGCATTCAGTTTGGTATTTGGTCATCGTTTTGCATTCATGGGTTTGATGTGGGTCCTTTGGAGATGCTACTTGGACGGTACCGGTGTATCATTTATACCGATCACAGTAGTCTCTAGTAGGCCTTCGATCAGGAGGATTCATTGTTTTGTATTAACTTTGGGGAGGGCGGTTCCCCGGCATAGAGTATCTGTTGATACCATCTTTCGTTCGTGGTTATCATTTCGTTTGCATTCTGGGAAACGTTACTTGGGTTAGGTCGACACTTTTTACTGTCGAAGAGTGAATCTCGGGGCGAGATTCCTTTCAACAGGGGGATGATGTGACGACCGGGAAAATTTTTCTTTTTATCGCTTCGTTCTCTTTTACTTCGGGAAATTTTCGGGATGAAAATTCTTTCAACAGGGGGATGATGTGACACCCGACACGTTTAGGTTAACATTTTATAGAACACATAATTCTACCTTAGCGAAAAACGTTTTCAAACATACTTAACTAGGTCAGTTGAGTCGTTATGATGGTTCCGGGAATCATCGGGAGTCGTTACAATGATCCACGGGATCATTGGGAGTCGGTCCATAACTATGTGAACACGGATGGGTGATTTGTAGAATCACCGGGTTTGATGCGCACACGTAAATCTCGAGTCCCGGGAATTGGTGAACGGATGGGAACGTGTTAGTTATCATGCATTATGTGCTTACAATCATTATATGACTTGCCGGTATGTAAATACGTGTTTATATGTGTTAAAATAGTGATTACGCGTAATTGCATGACATTATAGGTGATTACGCGTAATTGCATCACATTATAGGTGATTACGCGTAATTGCCAATAGGTATAGGCGATTAGAGCCTAATCGCTAGTAGGTATAGGCGATTACAAATTCTAATCGCCTATACTGCACTGTAAGCGCCTGACGCGTACTAAACGACTAGAAACGCCTATAAATATCACCCTTATGTTTTAAAACATCATTTGTGAAACCCTAATTCACCCCAAAGCTACCCCACACTTTATTCAACCTCTGCAACACGTTTTTGATCAAGAAATCACATTTCCAAGCTTTACATCTCATAATCTTACAATTTCAAGGTGTGTTCTTCATCCCAAACTTTGTAATGATATTGTTTTGATCCCTAAAGGTCCAGGCCTGATTTCTAATCATTTTTGTCTTTGAAAACTCATTAAAAATCAGTTTCTAAACAAACCCAAACCTCTATGTTTGTTATATGTGATGTATTCATGCAAGATAGGATTTTTATCGTTTAAACATGGTTGTTCTTGTATTATTAATATGTTTCTGATCTAATGAGTTGATACGATGTTAACCTAGGAGTTTGAAGGTTGATAGATGTGTAATATTGATATTAGGCGTTTTGACCTGTTTGAATGATTATGGAGGATTGATGATGATATGTTTGTAGGAGGATTGATTTGACAAAAACTATTGGTTTGATCAAACAAGTCTACTAATTCAGGTGCGGAATCCCTAAATCAGTTACAAAATGATAATAATATCAACAAAACACACAGATCATCATAAACATTGCTTTTCATTCATAAACATACTCAATTACACGTTAAAACGACGTTTATAATGATTAAAAGACGTTTATAATGATTAAAATGTCAAAAGTTACATTGCAAAAATCAACTTGACCTTATATAGGCCTGCACATTCGCCCATTTGTGTTGGTCGAATGTGCAGGTTCAACCAAACATGGTGGTCGAATCAAGTTTATACATTAAATCTATTTCTACCTTCGACCTCCTGTGCTCCTTCGACCCTATTCTTCTACCTTCCACCATTCAAGAAACCACATTCGACCGTATAGTTTCACCTTCGACCATACGACAGTGAACAAAAACATGTATTATTCGAAATCCAAAGCATTAGTCGCATATAATGCATCTACAAACTCCCCCTCGACTATTGCTTGGATTGCTTACGCTCTTGGTCCATCATCTTTTTCATGAGCTTGATGCGTAATAAAGTCTTCTGTTCCTTGGTCATTACAGGTTCAAAAGTTTGTTTCGGCTTCTTCTTTTTAACTTCCGGAACTTCTTGAACCTTCACAAACTTTCCCAATTTCTTATCAAAATCACATCCAGCATTCACATCCCACGCAAAGCATAAGAATACCACACGTTGGTATTTGCTTGCTTGCTCACTATCCTTAGCTTCGCAATAAATCGGATTATAATAAAGCATTATAATATCCTCATACCTTCAGTTAATCAACCACATAGGATCAAAGATGTGAATCTTTTTGAAGTCTTTTACACCATCCTTCAACACAATAACAGCCTCTGCAGTCTTCCAGTCGTAATACCACCAAGTGAAATCTTTAGAAAAGTGTTGAGGGATCTGCATCAACGGAATATGTTTCAACACTTTAGGTGGTTTGTACTTTAACGTCACCTTAGGCATTCCAGTTATCTCATCAATCTCCTTCTTATGAACAATCCGTTTAGGATACTGAGGAGTAAACAAGTTCCACCTAGTTCTGCTTTCTCTCGACATACGATCTGCAAAGTAAGCAACATGATCGTTCACAGAACCTGTCATCTCATGTCTACATATATCATGAATCGCCCAGTATGGAAGTGTCTTCAAATCATGGAATCTGTCAAAGTACAGTATTCCTTTTTCCAACTTAACAGCTACACACTTCAACTATTTCACAAACTTCCATCCCAAAGCTTTCCCTTTAAACAACTCGTTATGGAACTTGTAGAAGCTGCCCTGAATCTCTGTCTTTGGACGATTAGCTTCTTTCTCCTTCAGCTTTCTCAATAGATCTTTCAAAGTATCAGATTGTTCAGTGTTCGGCTTATCACAATCTGGAAACACTTCTTCAACAAATCTCTTACTCTTTTCATGAGCAAGTTTCTCGGCCTCTTTCAACAACTTGTCAGTAAATTCAGGAAATCCAGAATCTTTATTTTTCTTGAAGTATTCTGGATATTCCTCACTCGTTATATCTTCAATCTCAACTTCCTCAAACACTGGCACGTCTCTATCATCAGAATGATTACCTGCTTCTTTCTCAGGTAAACTAGGAATCTGATTATCAATCAATAACTCCTCCAGAGTCTTTCCAACTTGTTTTGCCAGTCCTTCTAAAATCTCTTTTGACATGGCCGCAGAAACTTCTCCATCTTCTAAGTCAGGATTGTTATATTCCAACTCAAATCTCAAATCACTGGACTCAAATATCTCAGGGAATCTGGCAGTCATTTCTATAGTCCAAACTCTATCTATCAACATCTGGCGATACATATTCTTATCCTCATCAGATAAGGATCTTGTCTTCTCATTCCAAAAGATACTATTATCGTCAACATTACCACCAGGAGCCTTTGAGCTAGATTCTCCTGCACCTTTTCAAGATCCTCTCTTCTCGCACTTATACTTGTCAGTGTCATCATCATCATCATCACTGTCAAAACTTGCAGAGCTGTTACCTTTTCCTGAATCATCTCCCGAACCATCATCATCACCATCTTTCTTCTTCTTAGGATCTTTACCAGCATCCTCATCTAATTCAACATCTTCTTCTTCCTCTTCATCGGATGGTTCGAAATCAACTTCTTCTTCATCACGCTCCTTATCCTCTTCACCAGCTTGCAATTGAGGAGCTCTAGAGTACAAGTCTTTAATCAAATTATCCATACTCTTGTTACTCTCTTTCAGCTTCTTATTCTCCTCTTTGATAGCAATGTATCTCCTGGTGTTTCTCTGTTCGTGCTTCAACACCTTCTTGTTTTCTTTCTGAAGTTGTTTTATCTTGGCTTCAAGAGCTTCTTGATTCTCATGAGATGTCTCAACAACGTCTAACATCTTCTTATCATTGTTTCTCAACTGTTCTATCTCTGCTTGTTGCTGATTAATAATTTTCATCATGTCAGCAAGCTTCTGGTTCACAGCAGTCATAACATCACTATCTACTATAACCTTTGGTGGTGTTGAAGCTTCAGCAACAGAAAACTTTCCTTTCTTCAATTTCTTTAACACCCTGTCTAGTACACTGTTAAACTCGTCAGTTGGTAACTTAGTTGGTTCAGCAGCAGTTGTTGTCTTTTGCTTCTTAGCTGCTGGGGATGTGATCGGTGATTTAGAGCTAGATGCTGGTGGCAGTTTCTTTCCAGCAACCAATATCTCAATGTCTCTAGCCCTTTTCTCCATTGGCTTCAGTACCTTCTCTTTCTTCTTGTACTGTGGTTTCTTTTGTTTTTCACCTGACTTTGGCGATCCCACAAAGTCTTCGGATCCCAATCCTAATCCTTCATCAGTTTCATCCATCACAAAGACTTATTAAGACTTACAGACTCACCAGCCACAGTGGCCTTGGGCATGGTGCTCCTAACAGTCTCGCTATCCGAATCCCATCGTTCATCCTCTTGTGTCTCTTCTGAGTCAACCGACACTTCATCAACAATATGTAAACCCTTCTTGGCTACACTTTTATGTCTTCTAGAAACCCTCTTCTTAGCAGGTTCAGCATCGTCTTGTTTCTCTTTGCCCTTTCCAGTCTTTGCACCAATATTTATCACTTGACGCTTTCTCTTAGCATCAGGATCTACTGGAAATAATGGATTGTCTTCATCTGATTCACTGTTATCATGTCTAACCTTATCAGTACCTGGATTTTCATAATCTTCCTTGATCAGATGACCAAAAAGATTCTTCATAGGTGGTCTTTCATTCATCGCCACACCCTCATAACCTTTCATCCTAACAAGTGTGTTCAAACTCATGTGATCCTGAAGTACAATCTGTTTAGGATCTCTCTTCAAGTTCTTATACTTCAAATCAAAAATCATCTGAAGAAGTCTCGGGTACAATAGAAACTTCTTGCTCCTCAACCCTCTAAGTGGTTCTAACATGTGTTCTAATAACATACCTGATACATTGAACGGTTTGTTCAATATAAGAGCCACCATCAAAGAACTGATGCTCTTTCTCATCAAATCATACCCACCACTTGCTGATCCGAACACATGTATCATGACATGAGCAAGATATTTAAACTGGGGACATAACTTCCCTTTGTGTAATGAACCGTCAGTGATTGGTCCATTATACTTCATCCAAAGGAAGCATTTCCTTTGCTCAGTCCAAGACAATTCTCTGGGATCTGTCTTCACATCTTCCAGCTTCAATGCCTCTCTGATATCATCTTCAGAGATAATCACCAACTCTCCCTGAATCTTCCCAAAAGTCCATCTTGGCATTTGTCCAAAACTCTCTTTGGTGATCTCTGTATATAATAGTTGGAGTAGCAATAGCGTCAATAACACGACTCCTCTTCAAAAAATCTATGATCCCAGCAAATTTAGTATGCTTCTTTAAGTCGCCTAAGTATGCATAGCAATTGTGTACCGGTTCGAATGGCAAATCATCAATCTGTTCCTTCCCGGTTGCTTGCCCTGAAGATCCAGCGGGAACACTAGCACTTCCCTGTTTAGACATAGTTAGGCTGCCAAACAAATCAAACAAACATGTTAAAAACGGACAAAATAAACAAAACTTGAAGATCTTGGTTTTCAGATTCTACATTAGACCAGTCGTTGGTTCGAATGTGAAATCAAAGGTTCGAATGTGGAATTATAAAGGTTCGAACGTGAAAAACATTTTGAAAATTATACATTCGACCATTTGTTCCAGGTTCGGCCGTTTAAACATTCACCTTCGCCCAAACAGTCACATTCGACCGTTTGAAATAGGCGAAGGAGACTGTTCATCTCCGTGAACATCAGATTTTGATTTTGTTCGATTTAACCTGCCATTTTGATTTGGATACCATCTAACATAACCGATTAAGCATTGCCAATCATCAATTTTAATTAACAAACATTGATTATGTGTTTTCAATCAAAAGCTAGGGTTCGAACTTAAGAAAACAACAATTGTGCAATCTGTTTAATTTTAACCCTAAGTTTTTGGTCATTCTCCCCCTAAAACACATAAGCAAGAAACCTTGATCAAAAAATTGAACAATTATCATGTTTAAATCGATGTTTAAGGACAGTTAGGGCACGGTCATAAAATCATCGATTATGAAGTGAATACTTGATGTTAACCTGCAAATGATAATGGAAAATGATCAGTGAATCACGACGAACACAATGATATGATTTAGAAAACACGGGCAACAAGATCACTTTATCTCAGATTTTTGAAAATTTTTTGGAATGAGGTCGAATGTGCAGAAATGGTTTATATAGACTCCACATTCGACCGTTTGACTAGGTCGAATGTGAAACTTTTTCCACCTTCGACCCTACTTAAAGGTTCGAATGCAGAAAAAGGGTTCGAATGTGAAACTATCACATGAACTCTCACATTCGACCATTTAAAAGGTACGAATGAACAAATCAAATTCCACCTTCGACCCAACGAAGGGGCGAATGAAAAATGGAATTTTTGAAAATTTTACCAAATCTCAAAATCGAGTCCCGTTCAAAATATTTTTCAACTTTTAAGCATCCGACAGTCATAATTTCTCATTTAAAGATTACAAAGCTCAAATGGTCCATCAAGTTTTAGAAAATCATCATCAACCACCATCAGCTATCAAAAATAAGATAGAAATGTAAAATCTTTTTGGATTTTCTAAACTTTTTGTTAAAACACACCTAAAATCTTTTTGAGTTTTGCATTTTTGACGAGAAATGTAAAATACGGAAATGTAAAGATAAAGCAGTAAACGTTTTGGGATTTCCGGTAAAGGGATCATATCAGTTATTGAGAAATCTGATCACACCGTTGATCTTTTGGATTTAATAACATTGAAGACAATGTGTGATCTGGAAACTACTGATATTGTGATCCACATAAACTCACATGCAGACTTTTGTGCAGTGCTTTAGACTGATACTATTATTTATAGTATAAACTCAATTGTCTGTGGTTCCCACGCACACGACATACTCCCGTATCAAGAAGTAAATGCACAAAGACTCATTGTAACACATGATTATGCTTTTGTCGTCTGTAATTTACAAGGTATAAGGCACAGAGGTATACAGGTCAGCAAATCAATGCAACAAAGTAACATGTGCACTCTACCAGGTTGAGGGCTGATATCAATCATGATTTTCATCAGTGATTGGATAGGATGTAATAGATAATCTTTGATTATCGTCATACATGGAAAGTTCCTCAATTCGGTAACTTTAGGATTTGGCTTTAAAGCTCTTGTATAAAGACACCCTGTCTGATCTAGGTCCGTAATGGCTTACAGCAGAAAATCAGAGAGGCTATCCCCAGACAACTAATAACATAACGACCCGAAACCTCCGAGTTTTGTACAAATACCCTATCAAACGAAATTACGATACTAAGACCATATGCCCATGAGGAGTTCATCCACACAACAATTCATTTGATATGTATGTATAAGGCACGCAGTATTAGGTCTACGAAGCCTATCAGCACATCAAACAAACTCAAACACACGCCTTATATTGCATTACATGTCTTTAGAATGTGTCATATCCCCACTGATGTACTATCATTTCCCCTTTTTCTCCAGAAAATCATTTTGGGTTTTCTAATTTTTATGGATTTTTGAATTTTTTTTATGTTTTTGGGTTTTCTGAAAATAAATTCTAACTAAAAATGTAAAACATATTTTTTTTTTGTAATTTTTCTGAAAAGCAATAAAAATTAAACTAAAAAGCGATAAACTGAGGTGGTGATCAGTCCTGTTTTTCTTTTATACCATTAGCTTTCAAAAGATAGTCAAATCTTGATTTATCAAAAGCTTTGGTAAAAAGATCTGCACGTTGATAGTCAGTGTGGATTTTGACCATATCGATCAACTCTTTTGCATAACAATCACGGATAAAATGGTATTTGATCCGGATATGTTTAGCTTTCGAGTGATTTACTAAGTCTTTTGTTAATGCAATTGCGGCTTCATTATCACAGTAAATAGGGGTTTTAAGAAATTGCAAACCGTAGTCCACCATCTGTTGTTGTATCCAAAGAACCTGTGAGCAGCAGCTTGATGCTGAGATGTATTCTGCTTCACATGTGGATAAGGCAACTGCGGTCTGTTTCTTGCATTGCCAGGTCACGAGCCTGCTCCCCATAAACTGGCATCCAGCCGTTGTGGATTTGCTGTCTTTGTCACAGCCACCCCAATCTGCATCACTAAAGGCGATTAGGTCAAAATTATCATCATTAGGGTACCATAGTCCTTTCGACAGACAACCCTTCAGATATCTAAGGATACGTTTGACAGCTGCAAGATGACTCTGTTTCGGCTTCGACTGATAACGTGCATAGAGACATGTGGCAAACATTATATCTGGTCTGGAGGCGGTGAGATACATCAGAGATCCGACGATTGCTCTGTATGTAAAAGGGTCAGTTAGCTCCCCCTTAGCATCAACGCCAATCCCGTGATTAGGTTGTATTGGGGTATCCATCGGTTAGAATCATCCATCTGGAATCGGCTCAAGACTTCATAAACGTATTTCGTCTGATGAATAAAGATCCACGTTGGTCTTTGTTCCACCTGCAAGCCTAGGAAAAACTGCATCTCTCCCATCACGCTCATCTCGAACTTTTCCTGCATAACACGTTCAAATTCTCTGCATAGAAGTTCGTTAGTAGATCCAAAAATAATGTCGTCAACATAAATCTAGACTAGAAGCAAGTCATCGCCTGTTCGTTTAGTGAACAGTGTGCAATCTACCAAACCTCACTTAAATCCTTTGGAAAGAAGATACGTGCTCAGCTCCTTATACCATTGCCTCGGAGCCTGGTGCAACCCGTAAAGAGCTTTGTTTAGAACGTAGACCTTATCCCGATGAATAGGATCTTCAAAGCCTGGTGGTTGACCTACGTAAACTTCCTCCTTGACCACACCGTAAAGAAACGCGCTTTTGACGTCCATTTGATACACCTTAAATTTCTTGTATGATGCAAACGCCAGAAACATTCGAATAGCCTCTAAGCGTGCAACCGGTGCATAAATCTCATTGTAATCAATTCCTTCAACTTGATGAAAGCCTTGTACAACCAAACGAGCTTTGTTCCTGACAATAACTCCTCTATCATCTTTCTTACACATGAACACCCATTTTGTTCCTATCTTCTTTCGTCCTGGGGGTAAATCTGTCAGTGTCCACACGCCGAGTTTCTGAAACTGTAATAACTCCTCTTGCATAGCTTCTATCCAAGCATCATCCAAAAGAGCGTCCTTGTATGTCCGCGGCTCAACCTGCGAAACATAACAAGCAAAAGACCAGTCATTTTGAAAACCTGATTTTTGAATTTTGGCATATAAAGCAAGAGAGCCAAGGTTTTCTGGTGAGTTTGCATTCCTTAGTTGACCTCTCGTCATCACACTGCTACCAGGATCACCAATAACCTGCTCAATCGGGTGAATCTGATGTATCCGAGATTCCGGATAATCAGGTACTTGAACTCCCATCTGAGTAGTTAAGTTCTCTACGGAATCCAGATTATGACCCACGTTCGATGATGAAGCACCATGCGGATTTGGGTTCACTGGAGGAGTCTTTGTAGCAATCTCTGGAATAGCTTCACTTGTAACATCATCGTCGTCTTCAGATTCTGATGAATTAAGAATTGTGGAAGCTTCCTGAAATATCTCTTCTTCAACTACAAGAGCATTGGTATCATTAGAAGCTGTTTGGGGGTTTACAGTGATCGGACGCACCAATGGTGATGTCACTGTGTTTTCGACCTCGTAATATAATCGTAATACTGCTTCTTCAACCAAGCTATCTAGATTGAATGATTCAAAGAAGTCCTTGTAATCAAACATCCAGTCCGGACCGCTTCCCTGTACATTCTGAGTGTATCTTTGTACTTCGACATTAGCCCACTCCTCGACCTGACGAGTTCGTTTGTTGAAAACCCATTTGAGCGGGGTTGCATATCCAACAAAGAATCCTTCTTCAGCCTTTGGTGCGAACTTCTCAGATGGATTAAGCATTGTACATGGAACTCCAAACGGTTCTAGATACTCTAAATTCGGCTTTTGTCGATTCAACAGCTCATAAGAAGTTTTACCAAACTTCTTCACCGTTAAAACACGATTAAGAGTATAACAAGCTGCGTAGATTGCTTCGTTTCAGAACATTACTGGAAGATTTGAGTCCGCGAGCATTGTTCTTGCCGTTTCAATTAGTGTCCTGTTTTTGTGTTCGACGACACCGTTCTGTTGTGGGGTATATGGAGCACTGTATTCATGATGAATACCTTTGTTTTCACAAAGAGCGTCCATCTGTGCATTCTTAAACTCCGTCCCATTATCACTCCTAATTCTCTTGATCTTGAGACCATAGATATTTTCCAATCGAGTGAACAGAACTTTCAGATTATCAAACATGTCGCTCTTATGGTGCAAGCACATAACCCATGAAAATCTTGAAAAGTCATCAGTAACCACAAGACAGTACAATTCACCAGCATGACTTTTACGTTTGACTGGTCCGAACAGATCCATGTGCAAACGCTCAAGTAGCAATTCAATGGAATTGACTTTCTTTGGCTTATGGGATTGCTTGTGCTGCTTACCCTTCTTGCAACTCACACACTTGTCGTTTAAGTGAAAATGTTTAACATTCACGCCTGTGACAAGTTCATTCTTCACCAATTGATTCATCTTTCGAAGGTGAATGTGTCCCATCCTCCTATGCCACATGATTGATTCTTTTTCAGTAGCCTTGGAGAGGAAACACGTGACTTGGCCTTGTGTAGTCATTGCTTTAGACATATCGAGAATGTACAAGTTGTTCACTCTCGGCGCCTTTAACATCACCCACTCTTTTGGTAATACGAATCCCGGCTTGAGTATGTAGCAAGATTTGTCATCAAAGTAAACTGAAAACTGCTTGTCACAAATCTGACTGACACTGAGCAGATTGTAATCGATTTGCTTCACATAAGATATTTTCTCAAAACTCACTATTCCATTACTAACACTACCCTCTATGGTAATATATCCACCCTTGTTACCAGCAAACGCTACATAACCTCCATTGATATTTCTGATATCGAACAGTAGCGATAGATCCCCTGTCATGTGGCCAGAAGCTCCACTGTCAACAATCCAAAGACTGCTCACAGGGCCAACTGAAGCTCCCTACACATATTAAGTAAAAAAGATTAGTTCTTTCGGGGGACCCAAGCCTGCTTGGTCTTGGGTCTTTGAACATTTTGTTTCAAAGATTCTTTATCACAGACATTTGAATTTGAATTGATCTTTTTCTGATCAATTAAATTCTATTCATTCTCAGATTTAACATTCTCATTAGCCTGTGAAGATGAAGCACCTTGTGAACCCTTTGGTGACCAATGTTGTTCCGATCGTTTCGAGATCCGGATTTGCGATTTAGTGGTCTCAGCCGGTTTCTTTACTTCGTCTTTGAACGAAACTTTCTTGGTTACCTTCTCTGATTGAACAAAGACAGGTCCAACTGTTGGTTTAACAGCAGGTTTAACAGGAACCTTTTTCTTGTCAACAGTTGTGTTCACCATTGGTTTCTTAAGGGATTTTTCAGTTGCTATCCGGTTACGACGATCATATGTCATCGGACGATTTTCCCTCTTTTGAAAATATCTGCTTTGATTATAAAAAGGTGTTGGTTGAGGGACAAATCGTCTTTGTGGATAACAATGATTATCGACTAGACTTTCATATTTCTGCTTCATTTCCACCTCGTGCCTCTTGTGCCTAACGTACGGGCAGTGAGCAAGTAAATGCCCTCTCTCCCCGCACTTAAAACACGCACAGTACTCTTCAAAGTTGTTCTTGGCGTTCGACTTTGCATAAGTAGTGATAGGATATTGATCATCCACACACCTTCTTCTTAAACTCTCAGGAGCTGGATCCTTTGAGTAAGTCGGCTCAAGAAAACTATTCTCCTTATTCTTTGGCTTGATGAATTCTGTGACATGAACTTTGGGTTCTTTAGGAACATCCAAGTAAATTCTTTGTAAAACTTCTGGAGGTACATCATTTGTTTGCTCATGCTTTGGGAACCAAATGGTACTCTCCTGCCAAATCTTTTCAATCTTTGAATAATTGGCGAATTTAATTGGATATTCCTCGTCAGACATAATCTTATCGGATCCGATCATCCGATAGAAAATCTTGACGGGTTTGTCACAAGATTCATTTTTCTTTTCATTTTTCTTTTCAACAGGCTTAACTGATTGATTCTTTCTATGAGCGTTAGCCATGGGATGCACAATCTGAGATGGTGAAACAGGTTCGTTAGTGATTATGTGATTTGTTGATGCGTTTTGCGACTAAGGATTGGATATACAATATTAACATATGTTAGTGATGGCCGAAGGTGAATATAGACTGGGCGAATGTAAAAGATTATGGGCGAAGGTGTATAGAATGGGGCGAAGGTAGATTTGGACTGGGCGAAGGAAGAATGGACCTGAACAAGAAGACACATTCGACCACCTGTAGTGGGCGAATGTGGAAAACACTCACATTCGACCAGATGAAACGGGCGAATGTGCAGTGCCTATATATAGTTTTTGTGTTTTTGATAATGTAAGAGAGTTGTCATTTGTGTCCAGGTTCAGATCAGGTTCAGAGGTGTTTTTGAGAGATTATGTGTGTGTTCTAGATTAACATAAACAGTTTGTAAATGCTTATTTGAATGAAGTTAATCTATGAAATGATATTGAAAATGATCTTGATTGTGTCGTGATTTGTGTTTTATCAATTTGTTCAGAACTAGGGTTTCCGCACCTAGTTTTGTGACTTGTATGATCGTATAATCCTGTTTTAGCTAAAATCCAACGCTCACAAAGTGGTATCAGAGCATAGAGGATCATACAACAACAAATTTGATAAGATCAGAGCTGATTTGGACATGTTTTTGACATAAAATCATCTGTTTTTACATAAACATTGTTTTTAAGAGTTTTTGATCGATTTAAAGGTGAATTTGTGGTCGAATTCAAGTTTTCCAAGACTTAAAGTTGTTCCAAATCAATTCCGAAACATAACCTGATTGAGATCATTCAAATCCATAAATTTTTGAAAATCTGAGATCTGAATAACCGTTTTTCAAACAATAACCGTTTTTCAAAAATGAGATCTGCTAGTTTTGGGCGAACCTGGAACCTGGACTGAGTGTTGTGGTCGAAAGTGATAAAAAGTGGGCGAACCTGAGGAGATAGTGGTCGAACCTGAAAATTTGTGTTGAATTTTTCACTTTCGGGTAGAAAATTCCACCTTCGACCGTTCTTGTTTTGGACGAAAGTGGAAAGTCTGTTAGTTTGATTTACATTCTGGACAAAGCTACCTTCGGGTGTTACTGTGTGGACGAAAGTAGAACCAGTTTGGACGAAAGTGAGAAATTTGGACGAACCTAGGATTGTTTGGGCGAACTTAGAAATTTCGGGCGAATCTAGGATTTTTGCTGAAAATTTTTTCTAAGTGTTGAGATTTTCAGATTGTGATCATGTGGCGTTTTCAAACTACTTCGGGATCAGCAACAACACAACCACAACAGCAGACAATGGACCCATGGACAGTGGCAGCGCAGAAGACGAACACACAGTCTTCACAACCACTTAACTACATGACAACGACAAACACGATGCCTCAAAGTGTAGCACATCCGGCACTACAATCAGATTACTGGGGAGTAGCTGCAGCGGCGGTAAATACTCAAACCACTAATGCTATTTCTACTTTGATTAAGGATTTGTCTACAGGTAGTGGAACTCGGCCACCTAAGCTCATGGATATGCAAGAGTATAATCAGTGGCACACCATGTTCAAGATCCATTTGGAAGGCATGGGAGTTGAAGGAGCAGAGGCATGGAGCATGATTGTTAAAGGATACACAGCACCTATTCTGGAGAATACAGGTGAGTTGATTCCTTTGGAAAGCCTGACTGAGGACGAAAAGAAGAAATATGTGGTAGAGAAGAAGGCATTTTCCCAACTGACACAGGCAATCACAAGTGACCTGTTGCATCAGTTTGGGACATGTACTACATCAAAGCAGCTTTGGGATAAGCTAAAGAGGAAGCATGATGGTAACGAGAAGACCAGGAGTCTGAGAATGGAGGAATTAGTCAAAGAGTTTGATAATTTTTCTTTTATTAATAATGAAACTCTAAAAGAACTAACTCCGAGATATATGCATTTGTTGTCTGAATTGTCTAGTTATGGTGTACAGATTCCAATGACTAAGCAGGTGGATAAGTTTGCAGATGCTTTGCCACCACAATGGGATCAGCATGTGGAGGTACTCAGAGAGAAGGATGCTTATCAATTCTGGACCATTTCAGAGTTTATCGAAAAGCTGGAGAACAAAGAATTGGAGGATAGGAGGAAAGCTAGAAGGTCACAGATTCCTCAGAATCCCAGTTTGTATTTTGGAGGCACTTCAGTTCCAGCTGGAAACTCGAGCTCAGGAAGCGTTGCATCACATGTTGCATGTATTTCTAATGTCATGGAATCATCAAAACCAACCATCAACTACACACCACCACAATACAATTCCTACTCACAACCATCATATACACCACCACAATATAATTCCTACATTTCACCAATCTCTCCAATGCAACAAGCAAGTTTTTACACCGCTAATCAATCACAACAACCAGTAAACCAAGTTATTCAACCTAAACAACAACCGATGGTTTTGGATACATCCAACTTGGGAAATGTGACTGTGGAGGTTGCTCAGCAACACATTGCATTAGTCTCAGCAATGGTTTCATCCTACAATGGGTTGGTTGCTAGTCAGATTGGGAACAACAACTTAACCAACGAAGACTACGCACAGATAGATAAGGAAGAGATGGAACTCATTGACATTCAATGGGCTTTTGCGAGTATAATGAGAAGAGCAACAGAATTCATCGAGAAAACTGGAAGGACTGAGTTAGCAACTTCTCCCAACACAACCTATGGATTCAACAAGGAGAAGGTTACGTGTTTTAATTGTGGAGAAAAAGGACACTTCAAAAGGGAATGCACCCAGCCACCTAAACAAGGTAATCGAAACCCTTTCAATGCAAATTACCAGAACCGTCAACAGAACCAAGTTTCTTACCAAAATAACAACAACTACCAAAACCGAAACTTTAACAACCAGAACAGACAGCCAAACACTCAAAACCAGATTCAAAATCAATCTCCTAACCACACATACCGAACAGTTGTACCTATTACTACACCTAATGAGACTCAACAGAATGCGAGTCAGAACCAAGCTTTGGTGACTCAACAGGATGAGAGGTTTGACTGGTCGGGTATGCAAATAGGAGTTGAGGAAGTGACTACTGGTGGGAATGTGGCATGTGTTGCTTATCAGGTTGATATGGAAGAGTTGGTGGCAGTTGATGAGAAGAAAGAAACTGAGGAGAGTGAAAGTGATGATTCTGAGACTGAGATGGAAGTGGAGAGTGAACCTGTTGAGGTTAAGGCTGAGGAAAAGAGTTCTGGAATGGTGATTGATTCAGTTTCTGATGTTCCCGAAGAGTGTAGATCAGTCTATTCAGATTCTGAGAGCGAATCAGACACAGAGGCAAGTGTTGATTCTTTAGATGATGATATTGATCAGTTGCTGGCAGAAGCTGACTTTTTGATGACAAGGAAGTCGTGTATCGCTGATGATGCTTTCACCAAGATCGACTACTCCAAGTTTTTCACTGGAAAGGAAGCTCATTTTGCGTTGATGGCCATGACTGAACCGCCAAAACCTGTAAGTTCTGAATCTAGCACTGATGTTATGAGTGATAAATACTGTGGAACATGTGATAGATTGACTGAGGAGAATAAACAACTCCGAATTTCACGAGATAGTGCTATCTTGAACTGTCAATCTACTCGCAAAGAGTTGAATGCTTTCAACAAAGTATTGGATGGCTATAAAAAGGACATTTCCGACTTGAAAAATACTTTGTCATTGAAACAATTGGCCATAAACAACTATATCAATGAAATTGAAAACACCAAGTTGGAAATGGCAGCCATAAAATGCTTTGCTGAAAAGGTGAACAAAAAGCTGGAAAGTTATAAGAATGTTGCTTATGTCGTAGATCATATCATTGATGATAACACCACCAATTACAAGTCTGTACCATCTCCGGTTCTTTTTGAAAACCATAACTATCACCAAGTTATACCGGAGAGTTCGGTAAAATCAGACTCATCATCAGAAATGGAATCTAATACCTCGAGTATTGGTGATCCATATTCCGATGTGAGACCGATTTTGGGCTTGAACAATGAGGGTGTTTATGCTGAGAGTGATAATTCAGACTCAGAAAATGATGATACTGGTAGTGATCAATCTGTTAATGAATGTGAGATTCCAAAAGAAAATCACATCATTACCACTGAACCAGTGTCACCATCTGATCATGTTCATCCGATGGCAAATGCTAATCGTGATAAAAAGTCTGAAAAGATTGATGTTAAGAAAGATAATGGTGTTAAGAATGGTGTTGAAAAGAATGAGCTGAATGAACCCAGTGACAAACCGGTTAAAGTATTTTATCGGATGGAAGGATCCGATAAAATCATTTCTGATGAGGAATTTCCGATTAAAAATGTTAACTATTCTAAACTTGATAAAATCTGGCAAGAAAGCACAATATGGTTTCCAAAACATGAGAGAACCAATGAAATTCCACCAGAAATCTTAAAGAAACTGTTTTCAGAAGTTCCTCAAGAACCAAAAATACATGTCACTAAGTTCATTCGACCAAATGATAAAGCAAATGGTTTTCATGAGCCTTCTTACTCGAAAGGACCACTTCCTGAGAGTTTAAGAAATCAACAGTATAATGATCAATTTCCTGTTAGATCATTTGCTTCACCAAATGCTCATTATGTGTTTGAGGAATATAGAAAATGCTTTAAATGTGGAGAACGCGGGCATTTACTTGCTCAGTGTCCATATGTAAGGCACAAAAGACATGAGGTTGAAGTTAGGAATTCCATGAAAAAGCCGATTGATCATTATGTTCCACCACATAGACGGGCTGTTCCTCAACAACAACATTTTCATAATCAAAACAATTTTCAAATGAGGAACAACCGTCCATTTCATTATGATCAAAGGAATCAGATTGCAATGGAACAATCTTGGAGAAAACCTGTGGTGAACACAACAGCTGATAGACAAAAGGTTCCACAAAAACCAATTGTCAAGTCAAATGTTGGACCTAAGTCTGTTAATTCAGATAAGGTTGCTAAGAAAGTTACTTTTAGTAACAATGTTCAAAAACCAATTGAGAAACCAAAATCTCAAATTCGTATTCTCAAAAGGTCTGAACAATCTTGGACACCTAATGGTACTCCAGGAGCTTCTACTTCAAAGGTGAGTGAGAAAAATGAAAATGTTTTGAAAAATCAGAAAACGATTGATTCAAAACAGAAAGTTGTTGAAAAAGTTGTTGAGGATGTTTCTTTGAAAGCCAAAGTTCAAAGGCCCAAGACTCAGGCTTGGGTCCCCCGAAAGAACTAAATGTTTACTTTTTGTGTGCAGGGAGCTTCAGCTGGTCCTATTAGCAGTCTCTGGATTGTTGATAGTGGAGCTTCAGGCCACATGACGGGGGATTTGGCATTGTTGTTTGATGTGAAGAATATTAATGGAGGATATGTCGCGTTCGCGGGTAATAAAGGAGGATATATTACGATGGAAGGAAGCGTGAGTAATGGGATTGTGACTTTCGAGCGGATTTCTTATGTCAAACAGATAGACTATAATCTGTTGAGCGTCAGTCAAATATGCGATAAACAATTTTCTGTGCATTTTGATGACAAATCCTGCTATATTCTCAAACCGGGCTTCAAAATTCCAAAGGAGTGGGTTATGTTGATGGCACCTCGAGTCAACAATCTTTACATTCTTGATATGTCCAAGGCAATGACACCACAGGGACAGATAACATGTTTTCTATCCAAGGCGACCGAAAAAGAATCGATAATGTGGCACCGCAGAATGGGGCACATTCATCTGAGGAAAATGAATCAGTTAGTGAGAAATGGACTTGTCGATGGAGTAAACGTGAAACATTTCCATCTGAACGACAAGTGTGTAAGCTGCATGAAAGGAAAACAACACAAACAGTCCCATAAAGTGAAGAAAGTTAACTCTGTTGAGATGCCGCTTGAGCGATTGCACATGGACCTTTTTGGACCGGTCAAGCGCAAAAGTCATCTTGGAGAGCTTTATTGTTTAGTCGTCACTGATGACTATTCACGATTCTCATGGGTGATGTGTTTGAAGAACAAAAGCGACACCTTTACCAACTTACAAGTTCTGTTCACTCGACTGGAGAATATCTACAATTTGAAGATAAAAAGAATCAGGAGTGACAACGGGACGGAGTTCAAAAATGCAAAGATGGATGAACTTTGTGAAAGCAAAGGGATACATCATGAATATTCGGCTCCGTATACCCCGCAACAGAACGGTGTTGCTGAAAGAAAGAATAGGACTCTGATTGAGGCTGCTAGAACAATGCTCGCTGACTCAAATCTTCCAGTAATGTTCTGGAATGAGGCGATTTATGCAGCAAATTATACATTAAATCGGGTTCTAACAGTGAAGAAGTTTGGAAAAACATCTTATGAACTGTTACACCGACGAAAGCCCAATTTAGAGTATCTAGAACCATTTGGGGCGCCATGCACGATGTTGAATCCAAGCGAGAAGTTTAGTCCTAAAGCTGAGGAGGGATATTTTGTTGGATATTCAACCCCGCTCAAACGGGTATTCAACAAGCGAACTCGTCAAGTGGAGGATTGGGCTAACGTGGAAGTTCAACGTTACACACAAAATTTGCAAGGCACGGGCCCTGATTGGATGTTTGATTACAAAGATTTCTTTGAATCATTCAACCTAGATAGCCTGGTTGAAGAAGCTGTTATCAGATTACTTTACGAGTGTGAAAACGCGGCGACTTCATCGTTGATGCGTCCAATCACCGTAAACCCCCCACCAGCTTCTAATGATACCAGTGCTCCTATACAAGAAGAAGAGATGTTTCAAGAAGCTTCAACTTCACTAGACACTTCAGAATCTGAAGATGAACAATTTGAAGAAGCTGTTCTTGAACATGCAGAAGACTTAGAAGAGCAATCTGTGAACCCAACTCCAAATACAGATGTTGCTTCATCATCTAACACGGGTCATGATCAGGATGCTGTAGAGAACTTGACTGCTCAAACGGGAGTGATTGTACCTGTTAATCCGGAATCTCGGATTCATCGTATTCATCCGCTGGAGCAAGTTATCGGTGATCCTGGTAGTGGAGTGATGACCAGAGGGCAGCTTAAAAGCGTTAATTCGCCAGAGAGTTTTGGTGCTTTAGCATTGTATGCCAAAATTCAGAAATCTGGTAGCCAAAATGATTGGTCGTTTGCATGTTATGTGTCGCAGGTAGAGCCAAGGACATACAAAGACGCTTTGAATGAAGATGCCTGGGTTGAGGCAATGCAGGAGGAGTTATTGCAATTCCAGAAATTGGGAGTCTGGACGCTCACAGATTTGCCGCCGGGAAGAAAGAAAATAGGCACTAAGTGGGTGTTTAAGTGCAAAAAGGATGATCGTGGAGTTATTGTACGCAACAAAGCCAGATTGGTTGTGCAGGGTTTCCATCAAATCGAAGGAATTGATTACAACGAAATCTATGCACCAGTAGCACGAATGGAAGCTATTCGGATGTTCCTTGCGTTTGCTTCGTTTAAGAAATTCAAAGTCTATCAAATGGACGTCAAGAGCGCATTTTTGTACGGTAAAGTCAAGGAGGAGGTTTATGTCGGGCAGCCACCAGGCTTTGAGGACCCAATCCACCGGGACAAGGTCTACGTGCTGAACAAAGCTTTATATGGTTTGCACCAGGCTCCAAGACAGTGGTACGAGGAGCTAAGTACATATCTCATCTCCAAAGGATTCAAGCGCGGCCTCGTCGATTGTACCCTCTTTACGAAGAAGACGGGAGATGACTTGCTTCTAGTACAGATTTACGTTGATGATATTATATTTGGTTCAACTAACGAACTTTTGTGCAGGGAATTTGAAACTGTTATGCAGGAGAAGTTCGAAATGAGCGCTATGGGGGAAATGCAGTTTTTCCTCGGCTTACAGGTGGATCAAAGACCAGACGGGATCTTCATTCACCAGACGAAATACGTAGCCGACATCTTGAGCCGATTCCAGATGGAGGACTCTAAGCCGATGGATACCCCGATTCAACCCAATCACGGGATTGGAGTGGACGCTAAGGGGGAGCTGACAGACCCATTTACATACAGAGCAATCATCGGATCTCTGATGTATTTGACAGCGTCTCGACCAGATATTATGTATGCAACGTGTCTCTGTGCTCGCTATCAATCGAAGCCGAAACAAAGTCATCTGACGGCGGTCAAGCGTATCCTTCGATATCTGAAGGGTTGTCCATCAAAAGGACTTTGGTACCCTAATGATGATGATTTTGATTTTATTGCTTTTAGTGATGCAGATTGGGGCGGCTGTGACAAAGACAGCAAATCAACCACAGCCGGTTGCCAGTTCTTAGGGAGCAGGTTAATTACCTGGCAATGCAAGAAACAGACTTCCGTCGCACTGTCTACATGTGAAGCCGAGTACATTTCAGCCTCAAGTTGCTGTTCGCAAGTGCTCTGGATCCAACAACAGATGGTCGATTACGGTTTGCAGTTTCTTAAAACCCCTATACACTGTGACAACGAAGCCGCAATTGCATTAACTAAAAATACTGAAAATCATTCTAAAGCGAAACATATCCGGATTAAATATCATTTTATCCGTGATTGTTATGCTAAGGAATTGATAGATATGGTCAAAATCCATACTGACTACCAACGTGCAGATTTGTTCACAAAAGCTTTTGACAGATCCCGCTTTGAATATCTTTTGAAAGTAAACAACATAAAGGAAAAACAGGACTAATCGGCTCCTCGGTTTATCATTTTTTAGTTTTTTTTTAGTTTTAGTTCTAAATTTTCTTTGCTAATTGGGAATTTCTCTTTACTATCATAATCCTCAAAGAAGTTGATGCTTTCGAGGGGGTTATTTAATCCTCAAAGAAGTTGATGCTTTCAAGTGGATTGTTTCTTTCAAATTTTTGTTTTGTTTTTCAGAAAAATTAAAAACTCAAAAATATGTTCTTTATTTTAGGGGGAGTCATTTTTATCAGAAAAATCAAAAACATTGAAAAATTTTCAAAATACCTAAAAATTAGAAAAACCCAAAATGATTTCCTGGATAAAAAGAGGAAATGATAGTACATCAGTGGGGATCTGACACAGGCTAAAGAATTGTATAGTTTTATGAGACGTATGTTGATTACGTGTGATATGCTGATAGGCTTCGTAGACTATATATTGCGTGCATTAGTGATACAAACATAACAAACTACGCGTTTGTGGATGAACACCTCATGGGCATATGGTCTTAGTACCGTAATTTCGTTTGACAGGGTGTTTGTACAAAACTCGGAGGTTTAGGGTCGTTATGTTATTAGTTGTCTGGGGATAGCCTATCTGATCTTCTGCTGTAAGTCATTACGGACCTAGATCAGACAGGATGTCTTTATAAAAGAGCTTTATGCCAAATCCTAAAGTTACCGAATTGAGGAACTTTCCATGTTATATGATGATCAAAGATTATCTATAATATCGTATTGATCATTGATGCAAATCATGATTAATATCAGTCCTCAACCTGGTATGGTGCATATGTCACTTTGCTGCATTAATTTGCTGACCTGTATACCTCTATGCATTATATCTTGTACAATTACAGACGACGAAAGCATAATCACGCTTTACAATGAGTCTTTGTGCAAATTACTTCTTGATACGGGAGTATGTCGTGTGTGTGGGAACCACAATGTGTTAGTCTAATACACCTAATTCGTATCATTTTAAAGCATTGCGTAATTGTCTGCATGTGAGCTTATGTGGACAACAATATCAGCAATTGCCGTGTCATATATTGTTTCTAATGATAATATTAAAACAGATCAACGCTGTGTTCAGATTTCTCAGAAACTGATATGATCCTCTTACCGGAAATCACAAAATGTTTACTGCTTTCATTTACTTTGATGCATTTTACTTTGTCGCATTTTACTTTTATTGTCAAAAAGATACAAAATCCAAAAAGATTTTAGGTGTGTTTTGATAAAAATTTCAGAAAATCCAAAAGATTTGCATTTCTGTTTTATTTTTGATAGCCGGGGATGCTTGATGGTCAATTTCTGAAATTTGATAACACCATCTGGGCTTTGTATCATTCAAAAAGTGAAAATTTGAGTTTTGGAAGTTTAACGGATTGAAAAATGTTGAACGGGTTTCGAATTCGTGATTTGGCGAAATTTTCAGATTTTTCCATTTCACATTCGCCCCTTAAATGGGTCGAATGTGGAAAAATCATCTCCTTCGACCGTTTTGAAAATGGGCGAATGTGGATTTTTCACTTCCGGGTAGAAAATTCCACTTCCGGGTACAAACTTTCACCTTCGGGTCTTTAAATAGGGGCGAAGGTGGAGTAGTTCACACTCGTGCCATTCACTT
Source organism: Ambrosia x helenae (assembly GCA_030844895.1). NCBI lineage: Eukaryota > Viridiplantae > Streptophyta > Magnoliopsida > Asterales > Asteraceae > Ambrosia > Ambrosia x helenae. Next base: position 51,417,736 of record CM061223.1, read on the forward strand.
GGGGCGAATGTGGACTTAACCCACATTCGTCCACACTAAACGGCGAACGTGGGCTCTCTATAAATACGTCTTTCACCTTCGAGCACTCATTCAGAAAATTTTTTCAAAATTTCATCAGTACCAGACCTTGTTGCTCGTGACTTTTATGATTCATTGATTTGTTCCCTCGTCATTTCTGATCATTTTAAGACTCAAATTGCAGGTAATGGACTTCATATCAGATCAGAATTGATCGTTTTATACACAGGACCTAGGGTTTCAAGTTTTGGGGTTTTATGATGATTATTGATGTTTGTTTTTGATGGCCGATCAGTTCTCATAGGTTTTAGGGGGAGAATGTAGAAGGAATTAGGATAATAACACATTTAGATGTTAGTTTGATCAATTGAACTCGTTTGAACCCTAATTCCACTTTAAAACCAATGAAAACTGATTAATTGACAAAATTGGTAATGAACGAGTGTTAGTCGGACTTATTAGCACATATTAGGATCAAAATCACAGGTTAAAAACAACAATGGCAAAAATTTAAATTTTGGGGAAAACAGTTTTCACATTCGGTTGTTAAAAACGGGCGAAGGTGGAACTGGTTGGGCGAATGTACAACAAAAATGGACGAATGTGATTTTTAACCAAAACTTTTTCATATTCGACCAGTAATTTTCACATTCGACCAGAATTACTCACATTCGACCAGTTTAAAACGGGCGAATGTGCAGTTTATTTTGACCAAAAATTTTATAATTTTGTCGTTTTTGTATTTTGACGAGTTTTATTGATTTTTATGTGCAGATGGCTGATCAACCCGAGAACGTTGAAACACCAGCAGTCAATGTGGAAACTCCAGCTGAGATTACTGTTCCAGATCCAGTACCAGAAGCTGAAACATCTGTTCCGAGCAGTTGGCCTTTTGAAAGATCGCACAACTGTTGCGCTTATCTAGGAGATGTTGAGAAGAACAAAGAGTTTACCGGGATTATAGAATTTCTGAAGAGGAGCAGGATTGTTCATGCTTTAGCCACACCAACCATCATATACAAAGACATCATTGAAGATTTTTATCAGAATGCGAAGTATGATTACTAGGAGAATCAGACGATCATCAAGAGCAAGATTCAGGAGATGGATATGTTCTTGACTGAAGCTGATATTCGGGAAGCTTTACAGATTAAGTTCGAAGATAGTGAAGATCCCAGGGAGTTATCATGGACAGAACAGAAGGCGTGTTTCTTACGTATGAAATACAAAGGTCCAAACACTGACGGATCTATGTATAAGGGGAAGCTGGGAGTGCAGTACAAGTATTTTGCACATGTTCTTATTCATGTCTTTGGATGTGTAAGTGGTGGTTATGACGTCATGAGAAGGAGTTTGAGTTCATTAATGGTTGCGTTGACACTCAACAAACCATTTAATGTTTCTGGGATGAGTTATATCTGGGACCTTCTCAGATTCTTCATCAGGAATTTCACACACCTTTTCTGGGACCTTCTCAGATTGTTCATCCTCGGAATCAGAATCATCGGTTACAGCAACTACACCTTCATTGTTTAGTCCCAAAACTGGTCGAACATCAGAATTTGGGTCTCCCTCACTAGAAGTGTTCGACTCATTATCCGATGTCGATTCAGACTTGACTGAGCTCTCCGGTGTTATTGAATGTAGAGTATGATTTTCAAATAACACTGGAGATGGGACTACCTTGTAGTTTGCACTACTAGACTGTGAAGGCTCCTCTATTATATGATCAACAACATAAGCAATATGCTTATAACTCTCAAGTTTCTCATTAACTTTCTCTGCAAAGCACTTGATGGTGGCCATTTCAAGTTTTGTGTTTTTTAAATCATTGATATAATTATCTATGGCCAGTTGTTTCAAAGATAAAGTCTTTTTCAGTTCTGAAACATCTTTCTTATAACCATCAAGTACTCTGTTAAACTTTTTTGCTTCTTTTTGATAGGATTGACAGTTGATTTTAACAATCTCAAGCTAAACCTTGAGTTGCTTATTCTCCTCTGTCAATTTATCACAAACATCACAATGTTTAACACAAGTTGAATTTGAATTTGAAGTAGATTCAGTACTTACATGTTTTGGAGGTTCTGTCATGGCCATCAATGCAAAGTGTGCTTCCTTCCCAGCGAAAAACTTTGAATAATCAATCCTGGTACAAGCATCATCCACCATGCATGATTTCCGGGTCATCAAAAAATCAGCTTCAGCAAGCAACTGGTCAATATCATCATCCAGTGAGTTTACACTAGATTCAGAATCAGACTCACTCTCCTCATCAGAATAACCTGAATCGTACTGCTCTGGCACATCAGAAACCGAATCAAGAATCAACCCAGATTTCTTCTCTCCACAATCATCACTCTCTTAACTCAACTCTTCTATCTTCACTTCAGACAATTTTTCAGTCACTAACTCTTCTTCAACACAAACCGGCTCATCCAGATCCATCTTCTGCGCAACACATGCCACATTCCCAATGGTAATCTCTTCAACACCCAACTGCATACCCGTCCAATCAAAACCCTCGTATTTTTGTATCACCAATGCTTGGTTTTGATTATCTGATTGGGTTTGTGTGTTTGGTGTAGAAATGGGAATAATTGTTCGGTTTGGATTTTGTGGTGTTTGGTTTTGATTCTGGTTTTGTGTTATGGTTTGTCTCGAAGTGTTATTTTGTGAAGTATTTTGACGGTTCTGGTAGGTATTTTGTGGTTGAAAGCTTGAGATATTAGGGCTTTGGTAAGATACCTGGTTTTGGGTTTGACGGTTTTGGTAGTTAGTGTTGAAAGGATTTCTATTCCCCTGCTGTGTTGGCTGTGTGCACTCCCGTTTAAAATGACCTTTCCCACCACAATTGAAACAAGTCACTTTGGCTTTGTTGAAGCCATATGTGGTGTTCGGGGAAGTAGAAAGATCAGTTCTTCCGGTCTTCTCGATGAATTCGGTAGCTCTTCTCATAACACTCGCAAATGCCCATTGGATATCAATGAGCTCCATCTCTTCCTTATCGATCTGTGCGTAGTCTTCACTTGTCAAATTGTTGTTCCCAATTTGACTCGCAACCAACCCGTTGTAAGAAGCTACCATAGCTGACACCAATGCTACATGTTGCTGTGCAATCTCAACTGTAACATTGTTCAAATTCGAGGTTTCCAGCACGATTGAACTCTGAGTAGGTTGGGTTTGATTCATCTGATTTTGGTTCACTTGAGGAATATAGGATTGTTGTTGAGGTTGGTTTAGATTAGCAGAATAACAAGCTGCTTGTTGCATAGGTGAGAAATATGGTATGAAAGTTGTTGTTGGATATGAAGGTGGGATATAAGATGAAGTTTGTGCAAGGTAATTGATAGGTGTTTTAGATGGTTCGACCTGGCTAGAAACACATGCAATGTGTGGTGCAACATTTGAACTCGAACTTGAACCAGCAAGAGATGAAGAAGCATTACCATGATATAAATCTGGGTTCTGAGGAATTTGAGCCCTTTTTGCCTTCCTCTTCTCTTCCATCTCCTTATTTTCTAGTTTCTGAATAAACTCGTTGATGGTCAAATATCGGTATGCATCCTTTTCCTTCAATACCTCTATATGTTGATTCCAGTATGGTGGCAACGCATCGGCAAACTTGTCCACCAATTCCGACATTGGTATGTTAATCTCATAGCTAGAAAGCTCAGTCAGTAAATGACAATACCTCGGAATCAGCTCCTTCAGCGTCTCATTCCCCATATAGCTGAAGGTCTCAAACTCTTTCCTAAGTTCCTCCATCCTCAACTTCCTCGTCTTCTCATTCCCATCATGCCTATTTCGTAACATGTCCCACAATTGTTTGGATGTAGTGCAAGACCCAAACTGATGTAACAAATCAGTATTAATGGCCTGAGACAGTTGAGAAAACACCTTCTTCTCAATAGCAAATTTCTTTTTCTCATCATCTGCAAGATTCTCCAACGGAATTGGCTCACCCGTGTTCTCCAAGATCGGACCAACATAGCCCTTAGCAATCGTCTGCCAAGCTTCCGTTCCCTCTAATCCCATTCCCTCAAGATGTATTTTGAACTTGGTATTCCATGTGTTGTAATCGACCATTTCCATAAGCTTTGGTGGACGGCTTCCACTACCTGACGATAAATCTTGAATAAGAGTCGAGATAGCGTTGGTAGTGTGAGAATGAACCGTTGTTGCTGCTACACCCCAATAGTCGGCCATCGGTTGTGGTTGTGGTTGTGCAACTTGTTGAGGCATAGAGCTAGTCATCGCCATGTAATTAATCGGTTGGGATGGTTGACTAGACTTTTGAGCAGCCACCGACCAAGGATCCATGGTTGTCTGCTATTGTGGTGTTGTAATAGGTCGTGGTGTTGTAGGAAAATTCCACATATCGATCTGAAAATGATTAAACACGAAAAGATTAGAAAAGTTTTATAACAGATTCTACGTTCGACCCTTTGTATGAATTGGGTGGTCGAATGTGTAAATCAAGCCACGTTCGACCGTTTGGAAAAGCTCGAATGTAGAAAATAACAAACTCAGTTCACTTTCGACCGTTTATACCCACGTTCGACCACTCGATTGGTCGAATGTACCCAATATGGTCGAATGAACAAAATCACACTGATAAACTCTAGATTCGACCAAATAACACTCCACGTTCGACCAAATAATCCTTGGTTCGACCAAAAACTCACACTTTCGACCAGTCTCCCTAGGTTCAACCCTTCATGTTTCAAAAACGGTTATTCTTTGAAAATCAGTTAATTTTGATCAAAATTTTTGAAAGTTGATGAAATTTGATGATCTTAATCAGGTTTTGCCACGGATTTGATTTGGAACAAGTTTAACAAAGAGAATTATGAGTTTTGTCCGTAAAAACAAGTTCAAATCAATCAATTTAACACCAAATTCAGTTTATCAAAGAAAAACAGAAAGTTTTGATCAAAATTAGGTCCAAATCAGCTGTAATATTATCAAATTGTAGTTGTTTGATCCATATGGCTCTGATACCACTTTGTAGGAGGATCGATTTGACAAAAACTATTGGTTTGATCAAACAAGTCTACTAATTCAGGTGCGGAATCCCTGAATCAGTTACAAAATGATAATAATATCAACAAAAACACACAGATCATCATAAACATTGCTTTTCATTCATAAACATACTCAATTACACGTTAAAACGACGTTTATAATGATTAAAAGACGTTTACAGACTTGACACAATAACCTAGGGAGGACACACACTCGGAGGGAAAACAAAATGTCAAAAGTTACATTGCAAAAATCAACTTGACCTTATATAGGTGAGAAAGAGGGGCTGTGAAACTCACCTTAGAGTGCGTCCTCAATCGCGTGTAACAAGAGGCGATTGGGAGCCCAATCGCCAGTATGTCTGGTGATTACAATTCTAATCGCCATTTTAACCTTCCTAATCACCAGTTGACTTTTCCTAATTGCATGTTTGATTCCTAATCGCGTGTACTGCTGTCATAGGTGCATTTTGACATCCCGAAACACGGTTTGACACTTAGAAACATGTTAGGAACCCCGTGACATGTCTTTAAACTTGGTAACACGTGTTCGGACTTGTTTATGCGTTAATTGGGCATTATGCTAGATAGGGTGAATGTTTGCACATGCTAAGTGTTTAATTGCATAAGTTGCATGATATCTTGTATGTGGCTAACACGTGGGATGTCGGGTCACCAATGGGATGTCGGGTATTGTCTGGTTTGGTCGGTTTACCATTTAAACATGTTTTCAACATACACGGTCATGGTCTGGACAACTTGGGGACTGATTAGCCTTCAGGTTAGTAGTCATCACACTTATGTAAACTCATTGATAGGTCGCCACTAGTAGGGACTATTACATACGTATCGGATTTCTATTTTACTGAGGACGCACTCTAAGGTGAGTTTCACAGCCCCTCTTTTATACACTTTTTCTCGGGGGAGAAGTATGCCACACGTTTTAACAACTACAACGTTTATGTTTTGAAACGCAATGCTTATGAAACGCAACACTTTTTGAAACGCAATGCTTATGAAACGCAACACTTTTGAAACGCAACGCTTATGAAACGCAACACTTTTGAAACGCAACGCTTATGAAACGCAACGCTTGTTTTAAATTACTATACGACGAAACGCAACGCTAAGTCCCTGGGAAACCATGAATGTGCGGGGCACAACGGGGGAAATGTGGATAGATCTATTGGGCTTGACGAACCCCACCCGACGGCTGGGAGCCGGGCGGGTGCATATTGTCTCTATTTTCGGCAACTCAAACACGGGCGGCAACACACGCAACGCTTGTCAGTAATGGTTTCGGTAACACAGTCGTGGTAGTAAGGAAACGTTTGTTATGTTCTTAAAGGTTTTGCATACATGGTACTTTTGAGATGAAACTTTTTACGCTTGAAACGCTTTGTGAACTTAAAACCTGTGAACTCGCCACCATTATATGTTGACGTCTTTTTGGCATGTTTTCTCAGGTCGCTAAGGTAGCAGCATTGAGTTTAGGCGCACGGAGTCTCACGGCGTCTAGGATCCATTTGCATTTCATTTGGAGTATTATCAGACTTTCATGTTTTACTTTTGAGTTGTAATAAAGTTTTACGCTTCCGCAAGCGATGGTTGAATTTTTTAAACTTAATGGGCAATTTACGTTGTTTTCATATCATGTAGATGTCGTTTATTATGACCGTTGACTTGGATCCTGGTGTGTCACGCGTGTCGCGGTAAAACCCCGCATGTGGAAATTTGAGGGTGTGACAGTAACACCCTTAAGTATTAAATATCTGTTTAGTTTTTTTAACTGATTTGGTGACACAAAAGATGTTACTAAAAAGTATTTTTTTTACATCTAAAAAAGTGTCTGTAATTTAACTTTATAGTGATACTTTAATTATAAATTTAATTGTGTAATAAAATTATAGTGAACGTTTTGAAAATTTTCTTCTTTTTACAGGTTATAGAATCTATTTGTAAATAGTGTTCAGTTTTGTTTGACAACATTTGTTGAAAACTCAACAGCAGTTATAAACAGCCAAGAAAGTAATGATTACAATTTTGAGTTTAGTTTATTAATAATATTATTTTATTATTATTTTTCTGTTGCATTTGTTTTTCTTTTTATAATAAATAAATAAATAATTAGTAAATGAAAAGGCCCAAAATAATGATTACATTTTTGAAATTAAAGTCAAATTCATAATGCATATACATAAAGAATATAAATATATTTATTATTTTTAATTCTATATATAAGAAAATAAAAACAAGTGTTTCTTGACGGTTTTTTGTTTCTACAGATTTTTTTGTATCAACAATTGTTTTTACTGTCAACTGATTTTATAAAACACGCAAAATAATGATTACGATTTTGAAGTTTCTTTATTCACATAACTATTTTATTATTGTTTTTTTGTGATAAAATATAGTTTCGTTTTTTTAAGTTGTAACATATCTAAAGGAGTTCACATTATTTATAATCGAATGAGTATAAATAAAAAATACTTTTTGTTGTTAAATAAAAATAACAAAAATAATGATAATATGTAAATTTGTGGTAATATTTTTTAACAATAGTAAAATAAAGTACATCTATCATTAATGAGTGTTCTATTTTGCAAGTTTCTTTCTATTTGCTTTATTTGAATATAGATGTTCTGATAAAGTTATAAATTCTCGAGCTTTTGTTATTATGAATTTAAAAAGACTAATATTGTTTAAAACATTATTTTATTATTTTGTTTTTTGTCATTGAAAAGACTAATAGTTTTTTTGCCTTCTTTCGTAAGAATCGAGTAGTCAACAAATGCAGCAATATTCGTTTGAAACTGATGTTATAAAAAGTCTCTACGTCTAAACCCATTTTATTAAACACAAATTCATTTGAAACAGATGTTATAAAAATTAGCAAAAAAGTAATTGTTACGATTTTGAATTTTTTGTTTTAATAGTATTATATTATTATTATTATTGATGTTGTAATTGTCTTTCATTATATAAATATAATATAAAAAGTAAATAAAAAGTACCAAAGTAAGTTTCAATATTAGATTTAATTGAAATCGAACTGATAAAGTTGAAAAGCAATTTTACGAATATTTACTATAGTCAGCCTATAAATGTAGAGGAGTTCGCAATATTCATTTACCATCTATAAACGTAGAAGATTTCGCAATATTCGTTTAACTATTCTCACATACATCAAACGGTCGAACGAAATGTAAAACGGGCGAAGGAGATTGAAAACGGGCGAAGGAGACTTAAAACTGACTGGTTCGACCGTTCTGATGCAGAAATGAGATTTTTGATACAAACTAAGTGTTTTATGCTTGAACCTTGTGTGTAATCTATGTGTACTTGATTAGTTAGGGTAATGGGTCACCAACGGGATGTCAGGTCGGTCTAGTGTGTCGGTTAAACATTCAAACACGTTTTAAAACATACTTGGTTACGATCTGGACAATCGGGGACTAGATAACCTTATGGTTATTAGTCGGAACACTTATGTGAACATTTTGATAGATCTCCGGTAGAGGGATTATCAAGGGCTAAACATCTTTACTTGTAATCGAGGAACGCTATTTAAGGTGAGTTCACGGCCCCACTTTTACTGCTTTAACTTTTGGGGGAGAAAACATGCGCTAAACTGTTTTGGTAACATAAGTCATACTATGGTTTTTAACTTTATATTGCTATACGATCTTTGGAAGTCCCGGGGGAAACCATGAATGTGCGGGGATGCACAACGGGGGAAATGTGGATAGATCTATTGGGCGTGACCTGCCCCACTCGTCGGCTTGGAGGGCCGGGCGGGTGCATATTGTCTCGAACAGGAACATTATCATGCTGAACATACGGGCTGCTTAAACATGCTAAACATTGCTAAACGTGTCTAGTAATGGTTTCCAATCGTAGTAGTAATAAAACATACGCCTAGCTAGCGTACTTAGTAACATTGATATAGTATGGACATGGTAACGTTTTGGTATCATATTGAACAAACCTGTGAACTCACCAGCATTATATGTTGACGTCTTTTTGGCATGTTTTTCTCAGGTCGCTAAGGTAGCAATGAATGGAACTAGGCGCAGGGGTCTGCATTGGCGTCTAGGCATAGTTGCACGCTTTGTAATAAAAAGTGTTTTGAATAACTTTGGATCATAGCATAGCTGTTTAAATACTTCTTAACTGCTTCCGCTTATAAAATCGTTGTTTATGGATTTACGCTTTTCATATAGAGTTGTTTATTGTGATCGTTGACTTGGATCCTGGTTTGTCATGCGCCTCGCGGTAAAACCCCGCAAGTGGTAATTTGAGGGTGTGACAGATTGGTATCAGAGCCAATGGTTATAGTGAACTAGGACTGCATGTAGAGTCTGGTCTATAGCCGAGTCGCACACAATAGACGGTCACATACTTTGGGTCTATTAGTGGGATACGTACTAACGTTGTCGGGGTGTCCTTACATCATCATCATGCTTCTCCGTTACATCATCCGCTTTTATTTGGGTTCTTACCTACTCTTGTCTTCTGGATTGAAGAAGGAGGGGTTGACTTGTTGGTTCTAGCACACACATGCCTTCTTACACTTGCACCTATCGTCACACGTTACTAGGCGACGATATTCAGTGACTGGGGTCTGGATTAGGGGTACATCTGGAGGACCATGTAGAGCAGTTTATCATTTCGGGTGCACACGAAATAATAAACTGGAATGCATGAAAATCCCGATGGATTTCGAGTTTGGATGAATAGTCCTGGATTTGTCCCTAGCTTAACTCTTGTAAATTTCTAGTGGTTGACATTGGAAGTGAATCTGAATCCCTCGATTTCTTGATTTGTTAGATCATGTCTGGTGCTCGCGGTGGTGGACGTCGTGGTGGCGGTGGTGGCCGTGCTGGCGGCGGTGGTCGTGCTGGAGGCGGAGGTCGTGGAAACATCAACATGACCCAAGCTGAATTGAACAACTTGCTAAAGCAGCAAGTGAACATGGCTATGGCTAATTTCCAGGCTAGGATTAATGCCATGGGTGGTGAGTTGATTTTTGTCGACCTTGCCTCATTTTTGGGTTTCGTGTCCTTTCGTTTGTGTTTTACTCGTGTACCGTGTTTCAGGTGTTGGTGCCAATCCACCCCCACCTTAGTGCTCTTATAAGAAGTTTCGGGACTGTCAGCCCCCTAACTTCGCTGGAACTGAGGGAGCAGTGGGACTGCTCCGATGGCTGGAGAAGGTGGAATCTGTGTTTGTTATGTATAACTGTCCTGCTGGGGACCGGGTAAAGTATGCTACTGCGACATTTGAGGGGCCTGCATTGTCGTGGTGGAATGCTACTACACAGAACATGGGATTGGGGGAGGCTATTGCTATGCCTTGGGCGGAGTTTGTGCAGCTGTTGAGAGGTGAGTACTGTCCGAGGGAGGAGATACAGAAGTTAGAGCATGAGGTCTGGAGCTACAAGATGGTTGGGTCTGAGATTGAAGAATACACCATGAGGAGGAACGAGCTGGCGGTGTTGTGCCCTGATTTGCACACACCCGAATACCGGAGAATCGAGCACTATGTGTCTGGACTCGTGCCCGAGATTGCTGGGTTGGTGGCTGCTGGGATGACTAACCTGAAGGTGGCAGAAGGCGTTTTGCCACCCAAGGGTGCTGCTGTGAAGGTTGCTGAGGGGAACAAGAGGAAGTGGGATAGTGTGGGGAAGAGTGTGGTGCCAGCTCAGCCGGCGAAGAAGCTTGATTCATCTGGGTCTTCTTCTGGGCAGAAGACGAGTGGGTATGTTGGGAAGCATCCCAAGTGCAACAAGTGTGGTTTTCACCATTCTGGGGGTTGTGATAGGGCTCGTTGTCATCGGTGCCATCAGTTGGGGCACCATGCTAAGGATTGCAAGGTGGCACTCACCCCAACTCAGACTCCTGCGGCTACTCCTGCACCTGCTGCTCAGGGGACTCAGGGGAGGCAGGGGTGTTATAACTGTGGTGACACGGGACATTTCAAGCGTGACTGTCCCAAACTGAAGCAGGGCGATAATGGGAGGGGCGGGAACGGTAACGGGAACAACGGCGGCAGAGGCAGGACTGCACGTGCTTTCGTCATTGGATCTGCGGAGGCTAGGCAGGATCCAGACACAGTTACCGGTACGTTCCTTCTTAATGATCGCTATGTTTCTGTCTTGTTTGATTCTGGTGCCGATAAGAGTTTCGTATCTTTGGATGTTAGTCGATTGCTAAATATAGTACCCACACCTTTAGAGGCTAAGTACTTAATAGAATTGGCTGATGGTAAGAAAATTGAAGCGACACACACCCTTAGGGAATGTCGCTTGGAACTGTCGGGTTTGTCTTTCCCCATTGACCTTATGCCGGTACCCCTGGGTAGTTTTGATGTCGTGGTCGGCATGGACTGGTTATCGTTGTATCGCGCGGAGATCGTTTGTTTTGACAAGGTTATTCGGATCCCTCTCCCTGATGGAGAGATTCTTTCGGTTCGTGGCGAGAAAAGCGGTGCTCCGCTGAGTATCATTTCTAGCATGAAAGCCCGTAAGTATCTTCGGAAGGGCTGTTCGGCCATTCTGGCACTTGTTAACGTTTCTACTGACGATGAGAAGAAGATCGAGGATATTCCGGTGGTTCGTGACTTTTCTGATGTGTTTCCTGATGATTTACCTGGTCTTCCTCCCCATCGTCAGGTTGAGTTTGGTATCGATCTTACTCCGGGCGCAGCTCCTATTACCCGAGCTTCGTATCGTCCTTCACTTCCCGAGATGCAAGAGTTGTCCAGCCAGTTGCAGGAACTCTTGGAAAAGGGTTTCATCCGAACGAGTTCTTCCCCGTGGGGAGCCCTATTTTGTTTGTGAAGAAGAAGGACGGAAGTCTTCGCATGTGTATTGATTATCGTGAGCTGAACAAAGTGACCATCAAGAATCGTTATCCTCTTCCTCGCATTGATGATCTCTTTGACCAGCTTCAGGGCTCCAGCTACTATTCGAAGATTGATTTGCGGTCCGGTTATCACCAGTTGCGCGTCAGGGAAGCTGACATTCAGAAGACTGCTTTTCGCACTCGTTATGGCCATTTTGAGTTCTTGGTCATGCCTTTTGGCCTCACTAACGCACCGGCGGTGTTTATGGATTTAATGAACCGCGTTTGCAAACCTTACCTTGATAAGTTCGTCATCGTGTTCATTGATGACATTCTGATTTATTCCAAGAACAAGGCAGATCATGAGGAACATCTGCGGTTGGTCTTGGAACTTTTGAGACAGGAGCAGTTGTATGCTAAGTTCTCAAAGTGTGATTTCTGGTTACGTGAAGTTCAATTCCTAGGGCATGTGGTGAATGAACTGGGAATTCATGTCGATCCAGCTAAGATCGAAGCTATTAAAGACTGGGAAGCGCCAAAGACGCCATCTGAGGTGCGGCAATTCCTAGGTCTTGCGGGTTACTATTGTCGCTTCATTGAGGGATTTTCGAAGATCGCTCAACCCCTCACTGCTCTTACCCAGAAGGACCGAAAGTTCGACTGGGATGAACCACAAGAATCAGCATTTCAGATGCTGAAGCTTAAACTTTGTTCTGCACCTATCTTATCCTTACCTGAGGGTATGGATGACTTCGTTGTGTACTGTGATGCTTCTATTCGTGGTCTCGGTTGCGTGTTGATGCAACGCGGGAAGGTTATTGCTTATGCTTCTCGTCAACTCAAAGTTCATGAGAAGAACTACACTACTCATGACTTGGAACTGGGTGCGGTAGTCTTTGCGTTGAAAATCTGGAGACATTACTTGTACGGTACCAAGTGTGAAGTATATACCGATCACAAGAGTCTTCAGCATATTTTCGACCAGAAGGTGTTGAACATGCGGCAGCGTCGCTGGGTTGAACTCCTGAACGATTATGACTGTGCCATCAAATACCATCCTGGCAAGGCGAACGTTGTGGCGGACGCCTTGAGCAGGAAGGAGTCTGCGAATCCTCGTCGTATTCGAGCCTTACAGCTCACCATTCATTCGTCATTGCCTGACCGAATCCGTTCTGCACAGTTGGAAGCTTTGAAGGAAGAAAACCTTAAGGCTGAAACTATGCACAGTGCTGACAAGCATCTTGAGCTCAGGACCGACGGCTTACACTATTTTGCGAGACGTGTTTGGGTCCCATTGTTCGGGGGATTGCGCGAGCTTGTTTTGGATGAAGCTCACAAATCCCGGTATTCTATTCACCCTGGCTCCGATAAGATGTATCAGGATTTAAAGATACTTTATTGGTGGCCGAACATGAAAGCTGATATAGCTTCTTACGTCAGCAAATGTTTGACTTGTGCTAAAGTCAAGGTGGAGTATCAGAGGCCGTATGGTCTCCTGCAACAACCAGAGGTTCCGGAATGGAAGTGGGAACGAATCACGATGGATTTTGTCACCAAGCTGCCAAGGTCACCTAGTGGTTACGATATGATCTGGGTGATTGTTGATCGGCTGACAAAATCGGCATGTTTTATACCTATTAAGGAAACCGATGGACTCGAGCGGTTGGCTCGACTTTACCTTAAGGAGGTGGTTGCTTGGCACGGGGTGCCTGTTTCTATTATCTCTGATCGTGATTCTCGTTTTGCTTCGCGTTTCTGGAAGGCTCTGCACAAGGCTTTGGGTACTCAGTTGGATATGAGTACAGCTTATCATCCGCAAACTGATGGACAGAGTGAGCGGACGATTCAAACCTTGGAAGACATGCTTCGGGCATGTGTTATCGATTTTGGCAAAAGTTGGGAGATCCACCTGCCATTAGTGGAGTTCTCCTACAACAACAGCTATCACTCTAGTATCAAGGCAGCTCCGTTAGAGGCTCTTTACGGACGAAAATGTCGATCGCCACTTTGTTGGGCCGAGGTGGGCGAGAGCCAGCTCACTGGTCCGGAACTCGTGTACGAAACTTCAGAGAAAATCGTACAGATCCGTCAACGTTTGGCTGCTGCACGGGATCGTCCGAAGAGCTATGCCGATCGCCGTCGAAAACCTTTAGAGTTCCAGGTTGGGGACACGGTACTTCTGAAAGTTTCACCATGGAAGGGCGTCATACGCTTTGGAAAGCGTGGCAAGCTTAACCCTCGTTATGTCGGACCATTCGCAATCCTAGATCGGATTGGACCGGTGGCATACAGACTTGACTTACCAGCGGAGCTCGGTAGTGTGCACAATGTCTTCCATGTGTCTAACTTGAAGAAGTGTTTGGCTGATGAATCTCTCATTGTACCACTGGAAGAGATCAAGGTTGATGATCGTCTTCGCATTGTGGAGGAACCTGTTGAAATCCTCGACTACAAGATTCGTAGCCTTCGTCAGAGTAAAATCCGCATCGTTAAAGTCCGTTGGAACTCGAACCGTGGACCGGAGTTCACATGGGAACGGGAGGATCAGATGAAAGCTAAGTATCCTCATCTCTTTCCGAAACGCGCGTTTGAATCGAGGCATGTTACTGCTGAAGCGGAATGAATCTCGGGAAGAGATTCCTTTCAACGTGGGGATGATGTGACATCCGGTAATTTCCTCTTCGTTCTGTTCTTTTCGTTTCTTTCTTTTGGGACTTTGCGCAATTTTCGGGACGAAAATTCTTTCAACGTTTGGATGATGTGACACCCGGCATGTTTGGCTTAAACATATTAGTAACATCTAAGTCTACCTTAGCGAGAAACGTTTATAAACAAACTTAACTGGGTTAGTTGAGTCGGGTCAAGTTAGGATTGTCCAGGGTACAATGATCTGGAGGATCATTGGGAGTCGTTTTGGTAATACACTAGTACCGGGTTCCGTTGTTGGTGACATTACATGAACTAATTAAGTATATGTGTAGATTATGGGTCGTATGGTGGATTATATACATAGATGTGTTTAAATGATGTGTAAATGATTATCTGTGCTTAAATATGCTAAATATAGACTGAGGATGCATGCTTATGTGTTAAGATGTGTTAGAATGCGTTAAACACGACAAACTGGAAAACTAGTTAAAAAGGAATCCTGGTTCGACCACTTCGAGTGGTCGAAGGAGAGAAATTTTCTGGTTCGACCCTTTGTAGATGGGCGAACCAAGGAAGTGGAATTGAAGGAATTCCCTTCGACCAGGACAGGGCTCATTCGACCCTGTGTAAGGGTCGAAGGAGACCACCTTCGACCAATGAATTGGGGCGAAGGAGGATTAGTATAAATACCAACCTTTGTCATTTTTTATCATTTCACAAACCCTAACCGTCCCAAAACGCTCTCAAACGATCTAAAACACTAAGGAAGGAGTTTTGCTCTTCTTTTTCATAATCTAACCTATCTACAACATCTAAACAAGAATCCAAGGTGTGTTCTAAATCCTAAACCTTTTTAAAAGCATTTTAATTCGTTTTCATCTAACCCTAATTGTCCGGATCTGTTCTAAGGGTGTTTTTATGATTAAAAACCTTTTAAACGTCTTTCTAAATCAAAACATTATCATTAACATGGGTTTCATGGTGAATAACATATGTAAATTGTATATTATGTGGTGTTATGTGTTGTTCAATGATTTGCTGCTACATCTATGATAGAAACATGATATAGGATTATTATTGATGTTGGAATATTGTTGTTTAGGGTTAGGATTGGATATGATGATATTATGGGTATTTGGGGGTTTTATTGGATCTAAACTTGATGCAAGATATTTATGATCAATAGAATTGATAAGAAGAGATTGAACACTCGACAAACTGAGCATTTCAAGTTGAATATGAATCGATATTAAAAGTTTCCAAATTGGGTAAATTATTCATGCATGAAACTGATATTTCCATAATCTTTACCATTTTGGGAAAGGGCTGAAACGGACGTATTATCGGGGGAATCGGTGGGGTTTTGTAGGGATAAGTTATCCATGCTTGACTGCTGTGTTTGATGATGTTTCGAGTTGTTTTGAGTGTGTTTGAAGCATTTTTAGGAAAATTTACACAACAGGGGCGAACCTGGCCTCCTTCGACCGATCGAAGGGGCGAAGGAGGAAAACCAGGGTCGAACCTGGGTTTTTGTTGGGCGAGTGTGGTAAAACGGGCGAAGGAAGCATCAAACGGTCGAACGAAATGTAAAACGGGCGAAGGAGATTGAAAACGGGCGAAGGAGACTTAAAACTGACTGGTTCGACCGTTCTGATGCAGAAATGAGATTTTTGATACAAACTAAGTGTTTTATGCTTGAACCTTGTGTGTAATCTATGTGTACTTGATTAGTTAGGGTAATGGGTCACCAACGGGATGTCGGGTCGGTCTAGTGTGTCGGTTAAACATTCAAACACGTTTTAAAACATACTTGGTTACGATCTGGACAATCGGGGACTAGATAACCTTATGGTTATTAGTCGGAACACTTATGTGAACCTTTTGATAGATCTCCGGTAGAGGGATTATCATGGGCTAAACATCTTTACTTGTAATCGAGGAACGCTATTTAAGGTGAGTTCACGGCCCCACTTTTACTGCTTTAACTTTTGGGGGAGAAAACATGCGCTAAACTGTTTTGGTAACATAAGTCATACTATGGTTTTTAACTTTATATTGCTATACAATCTTTGGAATTCCCGGGGGAAACCATGAATGTGCGGGGATGCACAACGGGGGAAATGTGGATAGATCTATTGGGTGTGACCTGCCCCACTCATCGGCTTGGAGGGCCGGGCGGGTGCATATTGTCTCGAACAGGAACATTATCATGCTGAACATACGGGCTGCTTAAACATGCTAAACATTGCTAAACGTGTCTAGTAATGGTTTCCAATCGTAGTAGTAATAAAACATACGCCTAGCTAGCGTACTTGGTAACATTGATATAGTATGGACATGGTAACGTTTTGGTATCATATTGAACAAACATGTGAACTCACCAGCATTATATGTTGACGTCTTTTTGGCATGTTTTTCTCAGGTCGCTAAGGTAGCAATGAATGGAACTAGGCGCACGGGTCTGCATTGGCGTCTAGGCATAGTTGCACGCTTTGTAATAAAAAGTGTTTTGAATAACTTTGGATCATAGCATAGCTGTTTAAATACTTCTTAACTGCTTCCGCTTATAAAATCGTTGTTTATGGATTTACGCTTTTCATATAGAGTTGTTTATTGTGATCGTTGACTTGGATCCTGGTTTGTCATGCGCCTCGCGTTAAAACCCCGCAAGTGGTAATTTGAGGGTGTGACATTTGTAAACTCAAATTATCGAATTGTATTAAATATAGTTGAATTGTATAACAGCTGTTTGACATAAACATTATTAAAGAGAAGAACGAAATATTGAACAAACGGTTGAAAACCAAAAATTAATTATTGAAATATATTTTGTATTATTATTGCTCTAAATACAAATTTGAGTGTAATAAAACTGAATACTTATATCAATATACATTGTTTAAAATCAGTAGATGATTTATATTTAAACAAACATTAGAAATGTAAATTTATATTTTTAAGTCAACAACTGTTTGAACGCAACCACTGGTAAATGCTTCAAAACTTTTGTGTGACAACAGCTGTTGAAAATGAAGCATCGGCTTCAATGATCTTATTAAATGCCTCTACATCTGTAATAAAAGTACATTGAAAGTTAGATAGTTTTCTTCTACAAACAGGTTATAGAATCTGTTTGTAAATAGTGTTGGAGTTTTGTTTGACAACATCTGTGAAATTTCAACAGATGTTATAAACACCAATAAAAGTAATGATTTCATTTATTTTACTTTTTATAATAAATATAATAAAAACTAATTAAAAAATAAAATGCCCAAAATAATGATTACGATTTTGAATTTACTTAATGAAGTGTAAGAATTAAACTTTTTTAAATAAAAGTAAAATTCAGAATGCATATACGTAAATAATTTAATTATTTTTATTATTCTTAGTCGTATATATAAAAAAAACGTTTTCATGTGAAATTTACATAAAAGAGAAGTTAATCACTAATGATAATATAAAAATGAGATTAAAACGTCACATGTTATGTTTGTACAAATGTTGGTAAATAGTATTAGTGGTTTTTTTAAGTTGTAAATGAGTTCACATCACACGTTTCGTTTTTTTTTTAAGTTATAAAATAAGTAAAAGAGTTCACATTATTTATAATCAAATGAGTATAAATAAAATACTTTTTGTTCTTTAATAAAAATAATAAAAAATAATGATAATAAGTAAATTTGTGGTAATATTTTTTAGTTCTTTAACAATAGTAAAATAAAGTACATCTATCATTAATGAGTGTCGTAGTTTGCAAGCTTCTATCTATTTGCTTTATTTGAATATAGATATTCTGCTAAAGTTATAAATTCTTGAGCTTTTGTAATTATGAATTTGAAAAGACTAATATTTTTAAAACATTATTTTATTATTTTATTTTTTGTGATTGAAAAGACTAATAGTTTATTTGCCTTCTTTTGTAAGAGTCGACAAATGCAGCAATATTCGTTTGAAACAGATGTTATAAAAAGTCTATACATCTGAAACCATTCTACTAAACACAAATTCGCTTGAAACAGATGTTATAAAATTAGGAAAAAAGTAATTATTACGATTTTGAATTTTTTGTTTTAATATTATTATTATATTATTATTATTATTATTATTATTATTGATGTTGTAATTGTCTTTCGTTATATAAAAAATAAATAAAAACTCCCAAAGTAAGTTTCAACGTTAGATTTAATTAAAATCGAACTGACAAAGTTGAAAAGCAACTTTACGAATATTTAGTTTATTTACCCTATAATTTAGAGGAGTTCGCAATATTCATTTACCATCTTTAAAGATAGAAGAATCCGTAATATTCTTTTAACTATTCTCACATACATGTTTCCATCCCATATTCTATTGCATTTATTTTAGTTTCTATAATAAAGACTAATTAAAAAATAAAAATCCCTAAAATAATGATTACGATTCAGAATTTTCTTACTGAAATGTAAGGATTAAACTTTTTTCAATAAATGTTAAATTGACAATTTATATACGTAACTAATTTAATTATATTTATTATTCTTAGTCGTATATATAAAAAAACGTTTCATGTCAAATTTAAATAAAACAGAAGTTAAACACTAATTATAATATAAAAATGAGATTAAAACCTCACATGTTATGTTTGAACAAATGTTGGTAAATAATATTAGTGGTTTGGCACTAAATTTGATTGTTAAATAAAAAAATATGAAGAGTTGTTTTATTTTAAAATAGAATATGAAGAGTTGTTTAACATTTTTATTTTATTATTATTGTTTTTTTTGTTATAAAATATATTTTCATTTTTTTAATTTATGACATAAGTAAAAGAGTTCATATCATTTATAGATTCAAATGAGTATAAATTAAATACTTTTTGTTTTGTAATAAATAAAAATAATAAAAAATAATGAAAACCAACTTTACGAATAGTTGGTCTACTCACCCTATAAAAGAGGATGAATTCCAAATATTCATTTTCAATCTCTAAACATTCGTTTAAGTATTCTCACATATATTTTTCCATCACATATGCATAATATTTTAATTTCAAATATCTTTGCACAAAGTTTCTAAAGATTCTTACAATAAAAGGAAAATAGAATTGATGTTTTTCGATGATTCATAGAATTAAAGGAAAACATCAATTCCTAATTTATATTGTATCCTGCACCTCCAGTTCCTTATTTTCAATTTTTAGGTCTTTTAGAACTGGATGAAATTTAAATACGAGTTGTTAACGTTTTAAAATGATGAAGACCTGTGGAATCTTGAAGTAATCGAAGTGGCACAAAACTGCTTGAGCATCATATTTTGTAGACGATCTTGATATATGAGATGTTATTGCTACCAAAGTATCAACTTAACGATGGATGGCCTCATCAATTCCTTTGAAAGAGAAGAAGAAAAGATTAAATGAACTGTTGAAAATTTACAGATTAATTAGTGAAATGTATTTGATAATATTATTGCTCTAAATATATTGAAATTTATTTGATATTTTTTCCTGTCATTAAATGATGATGATATATATTTATTTTATGATAAATAGAAATTTGAATATAATACAACTGATTAGCTATATCAATATATTCTACTGTTAAAATCAACAGATGATATACTTATTAATAAACTAAAAATAAAAATGTTAATGATATTTTATTGTTAGTTTAAACTGTTTAAGACAAACAATTGGTTGAGTATACGTATAAATTAACATCTGTTTTTATCAACAGTATTTTAAACACAGTTTTTTTTAGAAAAATCTGCTAAATTGACGCACTACTTTTGTGAATGAAACAGACGTTACGATTTATCAACAGATGATTGATGTTTAGTAAACAAATATAAAAAATGCAAATATGTTATGGTTGTTAGTAGGAACTGTTTAAGTCAACAACTCTTTGAACCACACACTTGAGTTACATCTGTTTAATGAACAGTCTTTTAATACAGTCTTTAAAAATTATTGTATATTGACAACTTGCTTTAAAGACGTTCGTTTTAAATTGTAATGGATGACAACTGTTTGACAACATCCGTTGACAAGTCATCAAATATTGTATAACTGGAACTTAGAATAGCTTTCTATAGCAAAGATATTTTTAGGACATTGAATATAATTATAAAATTCATACTAATTATTTAAACAGATGCTTATAATAACTTACGTGACTTTTATGTAAATATTCAGTTTACATATATTAAAATATTAGTTACGGTGAGTATATTTCATGTTATTTCTTAAAAAAGTTTGTCATGGAAATATCATTAAATACTTTTTTTAAATAAAAATAATTAAAAAATGTGAATTTTTAATTAGATTCCGTAATAGGTTCACTCATATAATAGCTTTCTATAGCAAAGATATTTTTAGGACATTGAATATAATTATAAAATTCATACTAATTATTTAAACAGATGCTTATAATAACTTAAGTGACTTTTATGTAAATATTCAGTTTACATATATTAAAATATTAGTTACGGTGAGTATATTTCATGTTATTTCTTAAAAATGTTTGTCATGGAAATATCATTAAATACTTTTTTTAAATAAAAATAATTAAAAAATGTGAATTTTTAATTAGATTCCGTAATAGGTTCACTCATATAATATCTTGAATGAATGAGAACAAAATGTCACACCCTCAAATTACCACTTGCGGAGTTTTACCGCGAGGCGCATGACAAACCAGGATCCAAGTCAACGATCACAATAAACAACTCTATATGAAATACGTAAATCCAAAAACAACGATTTTATAAGCGGAAGCATTTAAGAATTTAATCAGCTACAACAGTGTTCCAAAGTATTCAAGACACTTATTTCAAAACATGCAACTAAGCCTAGACGCCAATGCAGACTCGTGCGCCTAGTTCCATTCGTTGCTACCTTAGCGACCTGAGAAAAACATGCCAAAAAGACGTCAACATATAATGCTGGTGAGTTCACAGGTTTGTTCAATATGTTATCAAAATGTTACCAGAATGTTAGCATGTCCATACTATATCCATGTTACCAAGTACGCTAGCTAGGCGTATGTTTTGTTACTACTACGATTGGAAAACCATTACTAGACTGTTACCATGTGTTCAGCCCGATGTGTTGTAGCCACGCTACGAGTGTTACCAGTTCGAGACAATATGCACCCGCCCGGCCCTCCAAGCCGTCGAGTGGGGTTTGTCAAGCCCAATAGATCTATCCACATTTCCCCCATTGTGCATCCCCGCACATTCATGGTTTCCCCCGGGACTTTAAAAGATCTTATAGTACACAAGTTTAAAACCATAGAATGACATATGTTACCAAAATAGTTTAGTGCATGTTTTCTCCCCCAAAAGTTAAAGCAGTAAAAGTGGGGTCGTGAACTCACCTTAGATAGCGTTCTTCGGTTATAAGTAAAGATGTTAAGCCCCTGATAATCCCTCTACCGGAGATCTATCAAAATGTTCACATAAGTGTTCCGACTAATAACCATAAGGTTATCTAGTCCCCGATTGTCCAGATCGTAACCAAGTATGTTTTAAAACGTGTTTAAATGTTTAACCGACACACTAGACCGACCCGACATCCCGTTGGTGACCCATTACCCTAACTAATCAAGTACACATAGATTTCACACAAGGTTCAAGCATAAAACACTTAGTTTGTATCAAAAATCTCATTTCTGCATCAGAACGGTCGAACCTGTCAGTTTAGGTCTCCTTCGCCCGTTTTTAATCTCCTTCGCCCATTTTGGATTTCATTCGACTGTTTGATGTTTCCTTCGCCCGTTTTACCACGTTCGCCCAAACATAACCCAGGTTCGACCCTGGATTCTCTCCTTCGCACCTTCGATCGGTCGAAGGAGTCCAGGTTCGCCCCTGTTGTGCAAATTTTCCTAAAAACGCTTCAAACACATTCAAAACTACTCGAAACATCATCAAACACAGCAGTCAAGCATGAATAACTTATCCTACAAAACCCCACCGAATTCCCCCAATAATACGCCCATTTCAGCCCTTTCCCAAAATGGTAAGAATTATGGAAACGTCACAATCATGCATGGATTATTTACCCAATTTGGAAACTTTCAAAATCGATCCATATTCAACTTAAAATGCTCAGTTTGTCGAGTGTTCGATCTTTCCTATTAGTTCTATTGATCATAAATATCATGCATCAAGTCTAGATTCGTTAAAACCCCCAAATACCCATAATATCACCATTTATCCAATCCTAACCCTAAACAACAATAACCTAGCATCAATAACAATCCTATATCACGTTTCTATCATAGATACAGTAGCAAATCATTGAACAACACATAACACCACATAATACACAATTCACATATGTTTATCATCATGAAGACCTGTGTTTAAATGATAAGGTTTTGATTTAGAAAGATGTTTAAAAGGTTTTTAATCATGAAAACACCCTTTGAACAGATCCGGACAATTAGGGTTAGATGAAAACGAATTAAAATGCTTTAAAAAGGTTTAGGATCAAGAACACACCTTGGATTCTTGTTTAGATGTTGTAGATAGGTTAGATTATGAAAAAGAAGAGCAAAAACTCCTTCCTTAGTGATTAGAATCGTTTGAGAGTGTTTTGAGACGGTTAGGGTTTGTGAAATGATGAAAAATGACAAAGTTTGGTATTTATACTAATCCTCCTTCGCCCCAACTCAATGGTCGAAGGTGGCCTCCTTCGACCCTTCCACAGGGTCGAATGAGCCCTGTCCTGGTCGAAGGGAATTCTTTCAATTCCACATCCCAGGTTCGCCCATTTACAAAGGGTCGAACCAAACAAAATGTTCTCCTTCGACCACTCGAAGTGGTCGAACCAGAACTCATGTTTAACTAGTTTTCCAGTTTGTCGTGTTTAACGCATTCTAACACATCTTAACACATAAGCATGCATCCTTAGTCTATATTTAACATATTTAAGCATAGATAATCATTTACACATCATTTAAATACATCTATGTATATAATCCACCACACGACCCATAATCTACACATATACTTAATTAGTTCATGTAATGTCACCAACAACGGAACCCGGTACTAGTGTATTACCAAAACGACTCCCAATGATCCTCCAGATCATTGCACCCTGGACAATCCTAACTTGACCCGACTCAACTAACCCAGTTAAGTCCGTTTATAAACGTTTCTCGCTAAGGTAGACTTAGATGTTACTAAAATGTTTAAGGCAAACATGTCGGGTGTCACACAAAAAGTGTTTTTAAGTTTTTAACAATAGTAAAGTAAATTACATCTATCATTAATTACTGTCAATCTATTTCATTTATGTGAATAGTTATTATGCTATTAAAGTCATAAATTCTCGACCGTTGTAATTAAATTTGAAAAGACTAATATATTGTTTAAATTTAATGTATAATAGTAAATACTTTATAACATTATATTTTATTATTTTATTTTTTGTGCTTGAAAAAACTAATATTTTTTTACTCTATAAAAGGCGAGTAATTCGTCTTTTCAGTTTGTAAGTTTGTTTCTCTTTTTTATTGTCACACCCTCAAATTTCCACTGCGGGGTTTATACCGCGAGGCGCATGACATACCAGGATCCCATAGCCATAAGTCATATGAACGAACTCTAAATGCCCAAACCATTTAGTTCGTTTTCAAAAATCAAGTTTAGTTAAGCTACGGAAGCGTAAACCAAATTTAAACCTTTTTAAAACCCATGCGCAAAACAACGCGCCCAAGATAAAACCATATGGAAGAAAACATAAAAGCATAATATGTTATTTAGGTGTATGCCCAAGACCCCAAATGCAGTGAAGTGTGCAGTGCTTTCTAATCCTGGCACCGGAAGCTAACTACCTGCAAAAGCATGTATATCATGGGTCAACAAACAATGTTGGTGAGTTCACTAAGTAAAGAAATAAGTAAGTAAATGCGCTGGTTTCCAAAACCACGTAACCAAGTAAAAGCGTAGGTCTCCCAGACCACGTAACAACAAGTATTAAGTAATCGAAAACATAGGTCTCCCAGACCCAAATGTTCAAGTGTTATCAGTTTAAGCGTGTCAGGGGTAGCTAACCCACTTATTGCAACTAAACAGAATTATTGGGACACCTTCAGTAACATAATAATTTGCCTCAATAACTGGTGTCTATCAACACCAGTTCTCAAATGTGGTTAGAAGTTCATGCCAGTGCCTCAAGCACCTCAGGCATGAGGTTGCTGCACAACCTAATAGCGCTATCAACTAATACCTCGTTCGCCTCCAGCGATTAACCCAATAATATGCAAGGACTTTCCAAATGATAGAGTGTTTAGTTCACAAAGGACCAATAAGTTTTAAACTGATCAAAAACCCGATCCACACAAGGAATCGTAAACCCGACCCACACAAGGAGTCAAAACCTGAGTAGTCCCAAACTGGACTAGAAAACGTTTACCAAAGTTGTCTCACCCTGAGACGTATGCTTTTGAGAAAAAGTAGTGAAACTCACCTTAGTATACAAGCAAATAAATCCAAACTCTAAAGTAGGGTGTGCTACCGACTCCCTAGTACATGTGTCACTAAGTAAGTATATGTGTAATACCATATAACCCGTTTGTCCAAGACGTTTAAATATTTCAAAAGCGTGTAAGTGACACCTAGTGATTCTACATGCATAAGTAAACCCTACGGACCCGTTGGTGAATATGTTAGTTACATTTAGTTTTACTTTCCATATGCATCTAATACAAGTGCCCATTCAATTTCATATCAAATACATACCACCTAGGACTTCAATTAGTCACGTAAACACATAATACACAATCTGCGTTTTTAGGACAGATTGTGCGTCACCAAAACTAATTTATTTAAAATACTAAATCAGTGAGTTAAAATCCCAAATTTTTACTGAATATTCTTTGGGATTCATTTAACAATCCGTAGTTTTGTTTTGTCTTAAAACCAAACGCAAAAATTAATAAAATTCGTTCAACACAGCTATGTTCAGAAAACTTTCACAACAGGTCAGTTTAGTAGAAAAATTCCCAAAAATTGTGTATTCATCCAAACGGGATGAATCTACTTGAAAAAGCCAAATTATTCCAATGTTAATCTTCTGTAAAAATTTCATAACTTAATTCTTTAAAAAACTCGAGTTATGACGGTTTAAAGTCGACTCAGTTTGTTAACCCGAAATTCTGATATGACCTATTTTCAAAGAAAATTCCAAAAACGACTCAAACGACATCCAAATCACTCGATATTACCCATTATGAAAAGATAAGACCATTTATGATTTAACCATGCAAAGAAAAAATCAAAACCATCATGTTAAAGCACGTAACAGACCCTACAAATTAACCTAAACATTCTGTCCAGATTTTAATCATGCAAAAACCCTTATTTAAACGACTCACGTGTGCGTATAATCAATCAAAAATCATCAACAATCATTACAAAACATTCCTAAGACCTATTAAGATCAGAATCTATCATAATACATGCAAAAATCATAACCCTAACGATCAAAACATCAACAACTTGTGCAACAAGTAATCTATTATATCACTAATCACCTATCATCATGTTTAACCTGTTAATTCTTCAAAAGCTTCAAGTTTTAATATTTATAAAAAGGTCTCAGACCTGGACAAACTTAGTTATAGGTTTTTCATAACATAATAATAAGATTAAAGCATAATAGATTAAGGATTATACCACAAGCTCTTCGAAACAACCAACCGAATGCTCTTGAAGGTTTCTGATTGATGTTCTTGTGCCTTAGCAGGTGGTTTGGGGTTAATATTTCGTAGGTGTCACACCCTCAAATTTCCATTTGCGGAGTTTTACCGCGAGGCGCATGACAAACCAGGATCCAAGTCAACGGTCACAATAAACAACTCTATATGAAGATACATGACATTCAAAAAGACACAGTTTTCATAAACCCAAAATTAGTAGCGGAAGCATTTAACAAGTTACAAGCCATAGACCCCAAATGTACCAAGTGTTTATTACAAAACATGAACGAAACCTAGACGCCAATGCAGACCCGTGCGCCTAGTTCCATTTGTTGCTACCTTAGCGACCTGAGAAAAACATGCCAAAAAGACGTCAACATATAATGCTGGTGAATTCACAGGTTTGTTCAGTATGTTACCAAGTGTTACCAAAACGTTACCATGTCCATACTATATCAATGTTACCAAGTACGCTAGCTAGGCGTATGTTTTATTACTACTACGATTGGAAAACCATTACTAGACACGTTTAGCAATGTTCAGCAATGTTCAGCCCGAATGTTCAGCATGTTACCAATGTTACCAGTTTAAGACAATATGCACCCGCCCGGCCCTCCAAGCCGACGAGTGGGGCAGGTCACGCCCAATAGATCTATCCACATTTCCCCCGTTGTGCATCCCCGCACATTCATGGTTTTCCCCGGGACTTTAAAAGATCGCATAGCAATGCAAAGTTAAAACCATAGTATGACATATGTTACCAAAATAGTTTAGCGCATGTTTTCTCCCCCAAAAGTTAAAGCAGTAAAAGTGGGGCCGTGAACTCACCTTAGATAGCGTTCTTCGGTTACAAGTAAGAATGCTAAGCCCTTGATAATCCCTCTACCGGAGATCTATCAAAATGTTCACATAAGTGTTCCGACTAATAACCATAAGGTTATCTAGTCCCCGATTGTCCAGATCGTAACCAAGTATGTTTTAAAGCGTGTTTAAATGTTTAACCGACACACTAGACCGACCCGACATCCCGTTGGTGACTCATTACCCTAACTAATCAAGTACACATAGATTACACACAAGGTTCAAGCATAAAACACTTAGTTTGTATCAAAAATCTCATTTCTGCATCAGAACGGTCGAACCAGTCAGACTAAGTCTCATTCGCCCGTTTTAAGTCTCCTTCGCCCGTTTAATGCTTCGTTCGACCGTTTGATGCCTCCTTCGACCGTTTGACCACGTTCGCCCAAATTTTCCCAGGGGCGAACCTGGATTCTCTCCTTCGCCCACCCGATCGGTCGAAGGAGTCCAGGTTCGCCCCTGTTGTACAAATTTTCCTAAAAACGCTTCAAACACATTCGAAACACCTCGAAACATCATCAAACACAGCAGTCAAGTATGAATAACTTGTCCCTACAAAACCCCATTGATTTCTCCCGATAATACGTCCATTTCAGCCCTTTCCCAAAATGGTAAGAATTATGAAAATGTCACAATCATGCATGGATTCTTTACCCAATTTGGAAACTCTTGAAATCAATCCATATTCAACTTAAAATGCTCAGTTTGTCAAGTGTTCGATTTCTCCTTATTAGTTCTATTGATCATAAATATCATTTATCGAGTCTAGATTCGTTAAAACCTCCAAAATACCCATAACATCACCATCTATCCAATCCTAACCCTAAACAACAATAACCTAGCATCAATAACAATCCTATATCATGTTTCTATCATAGATACAATAGTAAATCATTGAACAACACACAACACCACATAATACACAATTCACATATGTTTATCATCATGAAGACCTATGTTTAAATGATAAGGTTTTGATTTAGAAAGATGTTTAAAAGGTTTTTAATCATGAAAACACCCTTAGAACAGATCCGGACAATTAGGGTTAGATGAAAACGAATTAAAATGCTTTAAAAAGGTTTAGGATCAAGAACACACCTTGGATTCTTGTTTAGATGTTGTAGATAGGTTAGATTATGAAAAAGAAGAACAAAAACTCCTTCCTTAGTGATTAAAATCGTTTGAGAGTGTTTTGAGACGGTTAGGGTTTGTGAAATGATGAATAATGACAAAGTTTGGTATTTATACTAATCCTCCTTCGCCCCATATCAGTGGTCGAAGGTGGCCTCCTTCGACCCTTCCACAGGGTCGAATGAGCCCTGTCCTGGTCGAAGGGAATTCTTTCAATTCCACATCCCAGGTTCGCCCATTTACAAAGGGTCAAACCAAAGCATGATTCTTCCTTCGACCACTCGAAGTGGTCGAACCAGAATCCATGTTCGTCTAGTTTTCCAGTTTGTCGTGTTTAACGCATTCTGACATACCTTAACATATGAACATGCAACCTTGGTTTATGTTTAACACATTTAAGCACGGATAATCATTTACACAAAACACATCTATGTATATAATCCACCACACGACCCATAATCTACACATATACTTAATTAGTTCATGTAATGTCACCAACAACGGAACCCGGTACTAGTGTATTACCAAAACGACTCCCAATGATCCTCCAGATCATTGAACCCTGGACAATCCTAACTTGACCCGACTCAACTAACCCAGTTAAGTATGTTTATAACGTTTCCCGCTAAGGTAGACTTAGATGTTACTAAAATGTTTAAGCCAAATATGCCGGGTGTCACAGTAGGTAGGGCAGTAGGGGCGATTAGGGTTTGAATTTAGGTGATACAAGAGGCTTAGGGTTGCTTAAAAAGGTGTTTAAGTCGGTTTGGTGGCGTCAGGCACCCGCGAGCGGCCTGCTCGTCACAGGGCCTTGGCCCGCGTGGGTGGCCCGTTTCGTCACCCGATGTGTTTTCCTTCGACGTTTTTGCTATTTCGGACCGTAATAAGTGTAACCCCATGTGTTAAGACCCCAATCATCCTAATGGTCCACCTTTAATGATTTTTATTTACGTATTCGGTTTAAGTTCACATAATCACATATGGTTTGCACATAGTTTGACCGGGTATCACAGTAGCATGTAATCGCAATCAATCCAACTCAGTTAACTCACAATTATTATACTTCATTATTCACCAACGTCCGAGGTTCACTAATCGTGTATACAGTCTGGTAATTCCTCGAATTACCACCTTATGCAGTTATTAACTTATAACTGTGTAACGTGTGTCCTATCTAGCTATCCCTAGTTAAGTATAATGCAAGGAATGTATCTAGAGTTTAGTTAAAGTGAGAACCTGAAATTGCGGGGTATCACATTTATAGTGTTTATGAACAATAGTTTTAATTTTTTAATTAATGTAAAATATTAATTTTAAAATTTATGGTATCTTTCCATTTAATTTTTTAGATCGTTCGTTTTGTACAGTGCTCGGCAATGACCTTTAGGGCTAGGTTGACTGTTTTGTAATTATGAATTTGAAAGGACTGATGTAATTTAAATTTATAATTATTTTGTTAAATATTGATTACAAGTTAAAAAGTCGAGACCATCATTAGTAACTTTTTTATAGGGTACAACGGTGAATAAATCTACTTATGCAAAAGTTAAATTTCAAAAACTAATTTTTAAGGTTATATTTACTTGAAATCCAACTATTAAATTTGAAAAGATTAATTACATGTATGCCCCTATTTTCAACTATAATTACATATATACCCAACCCATTAGTTAAATTACATATATCCCCCTACAAAATTTCATAAATTACATATATACCCATTCTATTAAAAATACATTCGAAAATAACTATTGTACCCAAATTCTTTTACTAAACTATATTCACGAGAAGTAATACAACACATTCCTTGCATCCTACAACTTATATCCCATACGATCTTTCCAACTTAGTAAGTTATGAACACTAAGAACATGTAACAAGCAAAATGTTTCCATGCATCCTACTGCTTGATTTCACCAAAACGAGTGTTCAAACACTCTTAGATAATCATTATAAGCCCTCATATCATTAAATTCATCCTAATATGTAATGATATGAGGTGCTTAATAATAGAATGGGTGTATTTGATATTTTAAGTTTTTGGCAATAGGAAATATGTAAAATAAAAGTTTTACTTGAGTATATATATGTAATTTATGAAGTTTGAGAAGTGGAAATATGTAAATAAAATTTTTACTTGGGTATATATGTAATTTATGAAATTTGTACGGGGATATATGTAATTGTCGCAAATAGTAGTTATATTTCAGCCTATAAAAGGGGATAAGTTCTCAATATTCATCTTCAGTATTCTCACTTTACATCTCTCCATTCAATATGCATTATGATATTACTTTTAAAATTGTTTCCACGAATTTTTCGAAAGATTCTTCTAATCAAAGGAAAGTAGATTACCAACTGTTTGTTGGTAAACATCTTCGAATTGTTGTTTTCCAATGATTCTTCAAATCAAAGGAAAACATCAATTTATTATTACATATATACCTCCAGTTCCTATTTTCAATTTGTTAAGAAGAAAAGGGGAATTGATGTTTTTCGATGATTCGTACAATCAAAGGAAAACATCAATCCATTATTATTTTATTATATATATACTGCACCGGTTCCATATCGTCAATCATCTTGGCTTTTAGATATATTATCCTGGATCTTGTATTTTAAATTGCGAAATATCTTGATGAATATTTGCATGAATCTTCTTGATCTTTGGATAAGTGTTAGAGTCATATTTCCAATTTGTGGTGACTAACAAAGAGATGATCCCTTTAGTCGTTAGGGCTTTTAGAACTGGATGACATTTCAATATATTCCGATGATGCTTGCAAGAAGTAACATTCTCTATGATTTTGTTGTTGGAAATATTTTTTTTTATGTTTTCCTTGGATCTTTATGTAGTTTGTAAAGTCATATATTGTAATTCTATTGTCATTAAAGTAGTGTTTTAAATACATTTGTATTTCTTTTATTATAAGTCTTGCATTTTGTATTTATTTTTGTTAAATTAAATATTTAACTCAAATTATTGAATTATAATAATACTAGGTTATGTACCCGTGTGATACACGGGTTGAACAATTTAGTTTATATATATAAATTTGTAAGTATAATTAAGAAAAATTAGATTACATATTATACTGAAAATAAAAAAAAATTTACGACCGAAAAAATATAAAATATTCATCAGCCTCTTAATAATTTATTGTAAAAAAACATCCATATTCATGTAAAACTATTTTCAAACTTTCGAAAATATATCTTCCATACCGTGGTTGTTTACTTGTAGACTGCAGGTACAACAAAACAAAAATATCAAACGTAATAAGAACAAATCTATTTAGGCTAAGATATAAAAAAATGAAATTAATTTGAAAGTAACTCCTCATACGTTTAAAATATTGTATTTCAAACAATGATTTTCATATATAAAATGTATTTATTATATTTTAATTGTTTAAAATATTGTACGGAATATAGTTTTAAACATAGAGTGAAAGACCAAATATTAAAAAGTAGGTTAATTTAAGGTACACAACTTATATTTAAACTTAATAACGTATAACTATGTTATCTTAAAAAACAATGAATATTTTTTTAATAAAGTTGACTTCGGTTAGTTAATAAATAAGAATTTCAGCAATTATATTAAAATAAATGTATTGTTTTAAATAATAAAATGAGAGGTTTTATGAGGGAATTCCATATACCCCATGTATTATCTTTTATTAGTATAGATAGAAAAAGATTAATGTTGAATGGTTTATTTCATTATTTATTTATAACAATATAAAAGTCTCATAAAAGCTTAACTAATTACATTGTGTTATTATTAATTTGTTTATTTGACTTTTGAATTATTGTTAACATCTAAAACTAATAATATTTGGTGTGCATGTTTAACATCTAAATAATTAACCAAAACCAGTAAAGCTTAAAAATTATTTGTCAAACAACATAACAAATATAGTTTTAAATTTAAAATAAAAGATCATATTTTAAAAAAGATGTTAAATTTAAGGTACATGATTTAAATTTGAAGTTAATGACATATAAATGTATTATTTTAGAAAAGAATCAATCATTTTTTAATAATGTTTAATTCGGTTAGTTTTTTTTCAGGCGTAGACCAATGATAAACAACTTAGCTAGAACCCCCCCACCCCTCGGATCGAACCCTTCCTCTTTTTATAATAATGTTTAATTCGGTTAGTTTTTTCAGGCGTAGACCAATGATAAACCTCTTAGTGAGACCCCCCGGATCGAACCCTTCCTCTTACACCGGTCCCTTTCAAACCTATTGGGTATATTTTTTCGATGGACGGCGAGACTCAAACCTGGGAACCCTTTCGAGTAATGTTGATGCACTTTCTATGGACGTCACTGTCGAATAGACTAGGGTTGAGTCTTTGTATAGTGTTACATGAGATTGTGGTGATCCATAAGGGCATTTTATGGATCTGACGCATTTGTAATATATAGGACAAAATACTGAGCCAGGTTCGACCTAAACACACTGGGCGAATGTGGAAGTTTTCCACATTCGACCATATCAACTGGGCGAATGTGGAAGTTTTCCACATTCGACCATATCAACTGGGCGAATGTGGAAATACTCCACATTCGACCATTCAAAAGGGGCGAACGTGGAACTTGGGTTTTGGACTATAAATAGCAATCTCATGTGTTATTGTTCATTTGGTGATTTGAGTTTGTACTTTGAATGCTCTCAAGGGGGAGGTCATGCCCGACCTCCCCCGGCCCCGAGATAGATGTTTATCCTACTGATGACAGTGTCTGTAACCGTTTCTGTAGTAATACGAATCTGTGATGACGTTGTTATCGTGTATTTCTGTCTCGTCTCGAATCTCCCGTCTGAAACCGAGTTGTTTATGTGTAATCGATCCACGAGTTCGGTCCTTAACCGGATTCTCAATTGGTATCAGAGCCGTGGTACCGATTTGAACGATCTAACAGTCGTTTGAATCAATCACAGCTCGGTTTTACTGTTTTCAGACGTTAAATTCAGATTTTGATTGAAAGGTTGAAACCCTAGAAACCCTAGATTCTTAATTGAACCCGAAATCATGTGATTTCTCCATGTTTTTGTGAAATCGAGGGTTAGGTTTTTATTTCCGCACCTTTCTGTACAAGTTTCATCATCAAATTCAAAGAATTAGAGTGATTATGGACTGATTTGAAGAAAATATTGCACAAGAACACGATTAGTCTGCACATTCGCCCCTTCATAAAGTCGGGCGGGCGAACGTGGAATTCCACTGGGCGAATGTGGAATTCTACTGGGCGAATGTAGCATGTTTTGGGCGAACCTGGAATTTTGTTATGTGGATTTTCACTTTCGGGTGTCTATTTCACCTTCGGTTCATCGGGCGGGCGAAGGTGGATAGAAAGTGGACGAACGTGAGTGTAAATGGGCGAAAGTGAAAAGTGTTATTCATATTCTACATTCGAGTCTCTATTTTGGGCGAAAGTGGAGTTCCCAGGGGCGAATGTAGAATTTAAGGCCTAAAAAATTTCGAAAAGGCAATTTTTGAAGATTTTCGGAAGAATGGTGATGAGGTTTACCCAAATTTGTTGAAGAATTGATGATGATGAAACAGTTTTAATGTGGGGTAGTCATGAGAATCAACAGTATGATAATCAGATTCAAATGACTATTATGGGCCAGAAAATAACAGATTTTATTCCGCATGAAGAGAACGGTCAAACCAGTTCCTGTATGTTTGAAGGAACTTGTTCTGAAGAGTTGTTATGAAGAAGGAAATCAAGTTTGAGATTTCAATGTTCTGAAAGTAATGAGGTATCCTAGTAGGAGTCATGTGGCACGTAGGTTCAACGAAAGTTTCAAGATCACAGTCCTGAAGATTTTCAAGAGCTATTGGTAGATATTGTTGGCCCCGTCGAAAACTTCAGTTTCTGAAGCATTTCAAGTCCTTCAGTTAGTACTGGTAGTTCCTGATGAAAGCTTCTGATTGCTTGTTTCACTCGTCTACGGCTTGTATTCTGTTGAACAGATGAAGTTACTCAAGAACATGATTGATTTATCATACGGGATCTCAGAGAAACTTGGTGAAGCATCAGTCAAGGGGGAGATTGTTGATGTAATAATGTGTCTGATACTTCAACAATTATTGACTGAAGATGCTAGGAATTTTCAAAGAGGAGAATGTGTTGATGATGTGCAAGAGATTTGTGGATTCGCCAGCAACGTCCAAGGGGGAGATTGTTGATGCACTTTCTATGGACGTCACTGTCGAATAGACTAGGGTTGAGTCTTTGTATAGTGTTACATGAGATTGTGGTGATCCATAAGGGCATTTTATGGATCTGACGCATTTGTAATATATAGGACAAAATACTGAGCCAGGTTCGACCTAAACACACTGGGCGAATGTGGAAGTTTTCCACATTCGACCATATCAACTGGGCGAATGTGGAAGTTTTCCACATTCGACCATATCAACTGGGCGAATGTGGAAATACTCCACATTCGACCATTCAAAAGGGGCGAACGTGGAACTTGGGTTTTGGACTATAAATAGCAATCTCATGTGTTATTGTTCATTTGGTGATTTGAGTTTGTACTTTGAATGCTCTCAAGGGGAGGTCATGCCCGACCTCCCCCGGCCCCGAGATAGATGTTTATCCTACTGATGACAGTGTCTGTAACCGTTTCTGTAGTAATACGAATCTGTGATGACGTTGTTATCGTGTATTTCTGTCTCGTCTCGAATCTCCCGTCTGAAACCGAGTTGTTTATGTGTAATCGATCCACGAGTTCGGTCCGTAACCGGATTCTCAAGTAATAACCATGCAAGCGTATAAACCCTCCCACCTCCCCAGTTGGACTGGACATCATTGGCGTTTTATTCGGTGAGTTAATAAACTTTTCAAAGTATGTCTAATAGTTTATTTATAACTTTGTATTAAAATATAATTTTATTAATTGAATTTTAGTAATTGTATTAATAATTATAGTTGTAACAGAAATTATTAGAAACAATTTATCTACCTTAATAATAAAAATCATTTAATCAGGTTTTAATGAAATCTGTTACAACTATGATTATTAATTATTAATAAAATTACTTATATTCAATTTGGTATATCTATATTTTGTTTTCGAAAATCAATTAATATAATTGTATATATTTAAATTTATTGTATTAAATAATAAGATTGGAGAATTCATGAGGGAGTGCCATGTGTCCCTCATGTGTTTTCTTTTATTAGGATAGAAAGATGGTTGAATCGTATAACAGCTGTTTGACAGAGACTTTGTTAAAGAGAAGAAAAAGATTTAATCAATTGTTAATCACAGATTCACTATTGAAATGTGTATAATATTATAGCTTTAGATACAAATTGTGTATAATAAAACAGTCTGCAGTTAAACTGAACAGATGATTGAGTTATATTAAACAAACATTATAAATTTAAATGTGTTATAGTTGTTAGTAGCAACTGTTTAAGCCAACAACTGTTTGAACCAAACACTTGAATTTACATCTGTTGTAACAAACAGTGTTTTAAATAGACTGTTTTAATAATTCTGCTATATAGACAGCGGGCTTTTAAAAAAGTTACCAAATACGATTTTTCTTTTAATCAACAGTCTTTTAAACAGTTTTTAAAAAAAAATATTCTATACTGACGGCTTGCTTTGGTCTGTTGATGTGTCAATATAAACCGACATTTCGAAACAGTCGTTTGGTCTGCCGACCCGTCAGTGGTTAGCGTACAAAAGATATATTGTCTCAGTATATGATTAACTGATGTTGTGAAATGAACAGACGTTACAAAATACAGTTTTTGTTTTAACGATAGATCGACTGTTTTATTAAACAATCCGCTGTTTAACACGGAAAGACTTTTTTTTCAGCAAGGGTTGTAAACTCAACAGATTTTATAAAAAAGGCCCAAAAATAATTATTACGGTTTTGAAGTTACTTTATTAATAATATTATTTTATTATTATTGTTTGTTGCAATTGTCTTTCTTTCTATTAAAAATATATAAAAAGTACAGAAAGTAACTAGCAACTTTATGTTTACTTTAAATCCAACTAATAAAGTTGAAAAGAAAATTTAACAATAGTTAGTGTATTCTTTAATTCACACACACATCCTATAAAAGAGGAGAAGTTTTTAATCAAATTAAGTTTAATATATTTTTTATTGACAGTACTACGTATTTAAGCATGATTTATTTATAATATAAAAGACTTAAATATCTCATTTTCATATTTCTACAAATGTTGTTAAATAGTAGTACGGATTTGTTTTTATCTTGAAATGTCTATTTAAAAAATAAAAAAAAGAATTTGAAAAGTTTTCGTATTTGGAAAATAAACGAGTTAATACCGTGTGTATCCAAGATTAATAAAACTTAATTGTAATTAATAAATTCATGATAGTTAATTCATTGCAGTTAATAGATTCATTATAGTTAATGTATATTTTTTACTATAAAACTGGATTTTCATTTCTTTGTATAGCACACTATTCAAACGTATTTTATACATCTGCATAGGTTTATCAATCTTCTAAAAATATTAGCAACATGGATTCCAGCAGCAGCAGCCAGTGGTCTAAAATGTCAGATGTTCAAAAAATCGTTTTAGATTGTTTTAAAGAAGATGAAGAATTTGAGATTCTTCAAGTTACTGAAGGTGCTACACAGCTGTTGGAACGTCACATATGGAAGACCAATCTGAAATTGAATCAAGTCATTGCTACAGATGTATCAAGGGAAAGATGGAATGCCTCTTCATTTCTTTTGGAAAACATAAGGTCAAACAAAAAGTTCAGTGAGGACATACAAAAAATATGTGTGTCCTATAGAAACTTTGTTAAAGAGAAGAACAAGAGATTGAAGAAAGTGTTGATGTCACACCACGCCAATGGCAGAAACACGTGGCGCGACGGTTCAAGCGTATAAAGTCAAGGTTAACGCAAATCACAAGTAATTTAAGAAAATGGGTCATTTATTTAGGCGTCAAATCTTGTTCAAACATTACACATAAAATAAA
The DNA here is from genome assembly GCA_030844895.1 of Ambrosia x helenae. Classification (NCBI taxonomy): domain Eukaryota; kingdom Viridiplantae; phylum Streptophyta; class Magnoliopsida; order Asterales; family Asteraceae; genus Ambrosia; species Ambrosia x helenae. The sequence continues at coordinate 51,454,961 of CM061223.1, forward strand.
TTGTTTATAACATAAATGGAGAGGTTTCTCAATTATATCCCATAGCCTTGGGAAATAAAAGTGAAACCCCACAAAATGTCCAACGCCGCATAGGAGAATTCCGTGACCCAGCTTGCCATGATTGTCTTCGTCTGATTACCTGAAAGATATGTTTAAAATTTCGTCAATATAATTATATTGGTGAGTTCACAGGTTTTTAGTTTCCAAAACTTGAATACTTGGGAAATACCATGTTATGACAATATATAGGAGTTGCAAATTCCTATAAATCTACTTGAGACTATAATCAAACCAAGACGTATAATAATAATGCCCCGCTCCAAGTCGTTACTCGGTATCGTACGACTTAAGTTCAGAATATATGCACCCCAGGCATACACTAATGCATAATCGACGCTATCGATTAGGGGTGGGCCTTGTCAGGCACCAATAGTACTATTCAAATATTCCACCGGTTTCATTTCCCTGAATAAATGATTATAGAGGCGAGGACTCAGCCCCGAGTGGCGGTCACACCTCAAGTAATAAGTCCGTCAAACATTTTCCCTAACATATCTTTCCCCCGAAAACGTAAAAATAGTTTAAAATGGGGCCGTGAAACTCACCTGAATCGACGTCCGGCTCAACTAGGTAGATAGCAAAAGGGGTCTCGCACCTACAAACGTCCTAGACGTATAAGTCACTATCCTTATAGTGCATGTGCCTTGGCAAGTTGTACACCCAACTCCCGACCATAAGTTATTCCAAATCCCGTTTAATTTAGCGCGTATCCTAGGTTTCGTTGGCGTTAGATTACCCTTTGTATTACAAGTTATATATTACTCTTGTTAATATTTCCTTAACTTGTACATTATTATCATCGACTTGGCTTCACTTAACGTATAATTATTTTCCCATTCAAATAATTATACTTAAGATCGCATCGCTCGATATAATATATATTTCAACACTCGACCCGACTCGCTTTGCCGCACATTTATTTTCCCATTTAAACAAATATGCTAAGATCTTGTCGTTCGATTGTATATTCTCAACACCCGATTCAACTCACCATGCCGTATATTTATTTTCCCATTCAAATAAATATACTAGGATCTTGTCGGCACGGCATACATATATATATATATATATATATATATATATATCTTTGTCTACTCGTCTCGGTTTTCCTTCCCACATATCTACTTTCCCATTAAGTAGATATACTAGAATTTTGCCGAGACGAGCGTATATATATATATATATATAAACGTGTAATTTTCCTTGTGAAGTCTATACGTTTGTTTAACGTCTTACTTGTTTACGTTATGTTTTTCTCCCACGAATAATTCCTTCAACACTTAGGGAAGTGTTTATTAGATTTCACCCATGATGTATATATATATTTTACTTCCTAAAAATATATATTTTCTCATCTTGCCGCAATGGCATTTTTCTCATGTTTTGTCCGTGTATGGTTCGTTTACGCGTCTTAGTTCGATATCTTAGCTTGAATAGTTAATTTTCAAAGTTTTTCCCAACATGTGCTTTATGGAAGTATTATCCATATTTCTTCCACCTAACACATGTTACTTGGAAGATTTAAAATACTTTTGTATTTTTAACCCAACTTGTTAACTTAGATACAAAAATGCTTCCAATACTTTTATATTCCCATTTATATAAAAGTATTCATTTTTGTATAAGTTTCTCAAGTTTTAATTTTTGTTTAACATTTTTATAAAATCTCTATTTTATAAAAATCCTCATGTTAATACAAGTTCATATTTTTATAACTTTCACTTTTATAAAAATATACTTTTTATACAAAATACCCAAGTATGTTACTAGTATTTACCAAATCAACCTTGGAAAAATTATTACTTTTACTTTTGACACCAAACTTTCCATTATTGCATTTTTGGACTAATAGTTTCTAAAATGTTCATTTTAGTCCTCTAACTTTCAAAGTTACAACATTAGTCCCTTAACTTTCAAATGTTGCATTTTTCCACTCTAACTTCCAAAGTTAGTATTTTTCACTCAAGTTAGTGGACTTTGAAGATTCATCTTTTTATTGTTAAGTTATTTTTGCATCAAAACACTTTTAATAGTCTTATATTTCATACATGAGGCTACTAATATGTGTGTTTTATGTATTTCTTCAACATATCCAAATTTCATCCATCTAAGTGTGTAAACTTTAACTTTTCAACTTCTTCATTCATGACATCCTAATATATTCCATCATATATTATATCATGGATGATCATTTTAAGATGATTAAAGTTACATTTTAACACATTCAAGTTTATTCCACAAATCTTAACCAAATCATCATCCTACTTAGTGTATGTGTAAATTTTATATATTTTAAGAACACTACTTTATCACCATCAAATCCATGATCCATTTACATATCTTTAATCATTTATTTTACTCATGTAAAACCTATTAAAGTTATGTTTCAAAACCACATTTTAAACCCTTCATGTACAACTTGCTTCTAAGAACACATACATGAATATTAATAATCAAAACAAGGTTAAGAAGCTTACTACTAGCACAAGGCTAGGGAAGACAAAACCTTGGATTTTGAGAGGGGTTTAGTGTGTTCTTCCTTAGTGGTTAAGCTCCAAGCTTGAAACACACAATGGGGGTTTGGATGATGGATTGTTTTGAGTGATTAGAAGATGTAGAAACTTGAAAGAAATGTGTATGGGGTGAGGTAAACCTACGGCCCAAAGAAGAAAGGAGAAGGAGATGTTTTTGCTTTGTTATCTTATGTATGAACACATGTTATTTATAAGCTCACCATATCTTCCATGGATTGCACATAATCTTCCCAAAGATTTAAGAGATTCAAGAAGTACAAAAATGATCTTGGATGGATATGTTAAGTGTGTGTGTGTGTGCCGTGGGATTAGAGAGAGAGTGGGAGGGATTTTGCTTGCAAATCTTAGCCTAATATTTGGGATTTATAATGATCTTTCACTAGATATCAAGCATGTGTGTGTACTAATGTATAATAAGCTTGATTGTGTCTTGGATTTTATGGCCATAGGGCCGAAAATCTTCTTACACAAAGTAAGATTATTGCATGCTTTGTACTTGTGTAATCTTGCACATTTGTCTCTTCCTTTAGCATGCTTAATATCTTAGGCTTATAGGTTATTATTAAAACCACAATGCAAGGAGATTACAAGGCCATTAGGCCGGCCCCTTTGTGGGCTTAGGTGGGGTCCACAACTCCAAATATTTACCCAATACTTGTTAAGTTAAATCCCCCGTCGTTCGGGTGTCGTTCGGGTATTTTTCGGGTTTTAATCGCGCGTTATCCGGACATTAATAATACCTCTAATAACCCTTAAATATAGTCTAATTTAAGCGTTGATTGGTTATTTAGGCTTTTGCCGGGTGAAATTGTAAGTTATACGCGTATCGGGTGCGGTACGCGCACTTTATTCGTTACCGGGAGATTTGTATGAGACGTTTCCACTTATGGTTTTGGAGTTTCAAAACTCATTATATTTTGTGAAAATACCCTTTATTTTATATCCTGGGCGTCCGGGATCCTTTTCGTTTATTTAATTATTACCGGGTAATCGCCAACGTCCATACCGGATAGTTTATTCGCACATGATCCAATCATGTTTTACCATTAAACGTATGCATTCCTATGCATTATTTGGTAATTGCTATCTCCTAAGGCCTTGATAGTTAAATCACATATAATTGCATTTAATTACGTTAATCATATATTAATTAATCAGTACGGAATTACCTTATTTTTGTCGGTTGTTACATTCTCCCCCCGTTAAGAGAATTCCGTCCCGGAATTCACTTCGAGTTCTCCGGTACAGGTTTCTTCTCGAATAGGGCGGGATATTTTTGCTTCATCCGGTCCAGCCTTTCCCACGTGAACTCCGGTCCACGCTTGGCATTCCAGCGCACTTTGACCAATCTGATCTTGCTGCGCCTTAGTTTTTGGACCTTCCAATCGGTTACCTCGATTGGTTCTTCAACAAAATGTAACTTGTCGTCAATTTGGATTTCGTCAGCAGGGATGATGAGAGTTTCGTCGGATAGGCACTTTTTCAAATTGGACACGTGAAACGTGTCGTGTATTCCACTAAGCTCTTGAGGCAATTTGAGCTTGTATGCCACTGGGCCTACCCTGGACAAGACTTCAAATGGTCCGATATATCGTGGGTTCAGCTTTCCGCGCTTTCCAATGCGCGCGACACCTTTCCAAGGTGACACTTTTAGTAGGACCCTGTCTCCGACTTGAAATTCTAAGGGCTTTCGCCTCATATCAGCGTAGCTTTTCTGGCGGTCACGAGCCGCTTTGAGGCGTTCCTTTATCAAAAAGACCTTGTCCGTCGTCTCTTGAACAATTTCGGGCCCGGTGAGTTGTTTTTCTCCAACTTCAGCCCAACATAGCGGAGATCTGCACTTGCGTCCATATAGAGCTTCAAAAGGTGCAGCTTGAATGCTCGTATGGTAACTGTTGTTGTAAGAAAATTCTACCAATGGCAAGTGCGTATCCCAATTACCACCAAAATCAATCGCGCATGCCCGCAACATATCTTCCAGGGTCTGGATGGTTCGTTCACTTTGACCATCCATTTGGGGGTGATACGCGGTACTCATGTCAAGGCGAGTACCGAGGGCTTCATTTAAACTTTCCCAAAATCTTGAGGTGAAACGACTATCTCGATCGGAGATGATAGAAATAGGTACACCATGCTTAGACACCACTTCCTTAATGTACAAACGGGTCAGTTTCTCCAACTTGTCCGTTTCGCGAATCGGGAGGAAGTGTGCAGATTTTGTCAATCGATCAACGATTACCCAGGTCATGTCATGGCCGCTTGTCGTCTTGGGTAACTTGGTGATGAAATCCATGGTAATTCGTTCCCACTTCCATTCCGGTATTTCCGGTTGCTGGAGCAAACCGGAAGGTCTCTGATGCTCAGCCTTGACCTTTGCGCAAGTCAAACATCGCGCAACATATGCCGCTATATCTCTTTTGAAATTCGGCCACCAATAAAGTTCCTTCAAATCGTGGAACATCTTGTCTGTACCAGGGTGAACCGAATATCTAGAACTGTGAGCTTCGGCCAATACTAGCTCACGCAATCCCCCGTACACTGGAACCCAAATTCTATTCATGAAATACAGGGTCTGGTCCGCCTTAGGTTCCAGTGAATCAATCATCTTTCGTAATCTTTCACCTTTGACATTCTCGGGTTTAAGGGCGTTAACTTGAGCTTCACAAATTCGATCAGTCAGATCCGTGTGGATAGTCAGACCCAAAGCTCGGACACGCAACGGCTTAACCCGTTCCTTGCGACTCAAGGCGTCGGCCACAACGTTCGCCTTACCGGGATGGTACTTTATCTCACAATCGTAATCGTTTAATAATTCGACCCATCGCCGTTGTCGCATGTTCAAGTCCTTCTGATCAAAGATGTGTTGCAAGCTCTTATGATCAGTGAAAATTGTGCACTTGGTTCCGTACAAATAGTGCCTCCATATCTTGAGAGCGAATACCACTGCACCTAATTCCAAATCGTGTGTAGTGTAGTTCTTCTCATGGATTTTCAGCTGCCTGGAAGCATATGCTATCACTTTTTCTCGTTGCATTAATACACAACCCAAGCCTTGATGTGAGGCATCACAGTAAACCACAAAATCCTCCGTACCATCGGGGAGTGATAGTATCGGAGCGCCACATAACTTGTCTTTTAGTAATTGGAATGCTGCTTCTTGCTTTTCCGTCCACTCGAATTTCTTATCCTTTTGGGTTAACATGGTTAAAGCTTGTGCTATCTTGGAAAAGTTCTCGATGAACCTTCTTTAATAACCCGCAAGGCCAAGAAATTGTCGTACTTCGGTAGGAGTTCGAGGGGCTTCCCAATTTTCAATTGCCTCGATCTTGGCGGGATCGACGTGTATGCCTTTTTCGTTCACCACGTGGCCTAGGAAGTGAACTTCCCGAATCCAAAAGTCGCACTTTGAGAACTTAGCGTAGAGCTTTTCCTTGCGTAGTACTTCTAGGATTAACCGAAGGTGATTCTCGTGGTCTTCTTTGGTGCGTGAATAGATCAGAATATCGTCAATGAAAACAATGACGAATTTATCCAGGTATGGCTTACACACGCGGTTCATTAGGTCCATGAAAACCGCTGGAGCGTTGGTTAAGCCGAACGGCATTACCAAAAATTCATAGTGCCCATATCGGGTTCTAAAGGCCGTTTCTGGTATGTCTTCCTCCTGGATACGCAACTGATGGTAGCCGGACCTTAGGTCAATCTTGGAGTAAAAGCTAGATCCTTGGAGCTGATCAAATAAATCGTCGATCCTGGGAGAGGATAGCGATTCTTGATGGTTAGCTTGTTCAGCTCTCGATAGTCGATGCACATGCGGAATGTGCCATCCTTCTTCTTTACGAATAAGACGGGATCTCCCCAAGGTGAGAAACTCGGTCTTATAAAACCCTTGTCCAATAATTCTTGTAGCTGGCTGGATAGTTTCTGCATCTCCGATGGAGCTAAACGGTATGGCAATCGCGCCACGGGGACGGCTCCAGGGACGAGGTCGATGCGGAACTCGACTTGTCGAGGTGGTGGCAACCCCGGCAAATCTTCTGGGAATACATCCGGAAAATCTCTAGCTACTGGAATGACTTCCAACTTTCGCTCGTCGGCTTTCTTGTCCACCACGTGTGCCAAGAATGCGACAAGCCCTTTTCTTAGGCACTTTCGCGCCTTCATGCTTGAAATAATCCTTAGCGGCGTCCCGTGCCTTTCCCCTTGAATCGAGAGAGTTTCACCGCTTGCGAGGGGAACTTGAATGATTTTATCGTTGCAAATCACGATGGCATGATGTGCGGACAACCAGTCCATGCCAACAACTATGTCAAAACTGTAACATCGCAAAATTTTCCCCAAAATTTTAATACATAAAAAGCCCTTATATATATATATATATATATATTTTTATTACACCTTTATCATTAATATTATACAAATGTGCCTAAGTCTTTATTTATCCTAACTCGCAACTTATATACATACATAAATGTATATAAATAATAATAATAATAATATGATTCTAAATTCCTTTTTTTTTTCACATACAAGATTTTTTTTTTTTTTTTAAATAAAGCCTTGAGTCAAATAGTCAAAGTCCTAGTCAAAGTCTTAGTCAAACAGTCAAAGTCTTAGTCAAATAGTCAATTCATCATAAAACCTTACTTTATGGTGTTGACCAATTTTAATGGCTAATTGACTCCAAAACTAGTATAAAAACCCACCTATGACCCATTATACTTTGCACCTCTAAATCGATTGTTTCAATCCGATTAAACTTTCCCTCATACCTTTCTTCTATAGTCTATTACTTCTACAATTGAAGCTTTGATTATAAGCTCTTGTAATTGGCGAATTGGAAGCTTGATATTCTTTCTTTTTCGTTTTCTTCAATTTGGACTAGCTACGTTGTTGAGTCTTTGGGATTCGCCTCGCATACATTCACAACACAATATTCTATTTTTTTTACGAGACATAACATTTTGCTAAGGTGAGTTTTACATAGCCCCTTTTCTATTTATCACCATTTTTGGGGTGAAACATGTTACAACATATTCATGCAATTCAATCATCAATGTGTCTATGTGTATTTCTATGTTGCATTATGTCTTGAACATGACTAGGGTAAGCACAATTCTAGCATAAACATTCATCAGCCAAACGGTATACATTGATAGATCTATTGGACTGACAATCCCACCCGGATACGTGCCTCCTACAAAGGTTGCGTGGGTGTTTGTTACTGCAATATAAACGAGTGAACCATGAGCGTATGGGATGTACCACAATACAACGGTCACAAGGTTGATTATGCACTCGATTTACTTCTAGTATGTTTTCGCATATGGACTAGATTGCCATGACACATGAATTGCACAACAATTTTATTCGATTATCAAAACCTATGTAATTCTCACCAACTTTTGTTGACCCAAAATATTTTCAACTTAACATGTTTCAGGTTCTACTTGCTTGAAGATTTGATTTGATGCTTGAAGATGTTTGTATAGTTTTATTCAATTTGATGTACAAATTTTTAGAACAATTGTATGTAACTTATTTAAATTATTTAATGAAATTTATTATTCACCATGAGCTACTGAACAATCATCAATACGTGACATCCCGATGTTTCCGCCATCGGTTGGGGTGTTACAGTGACACCCCAGGAAAATCCCACATCGGCCATGGCCAGGAGAGATCCTTGGTTCATAAGTAATGTCTTGCCTCTTAAATCACCAACGCGTTTTGGGGCTTAATGTTAGTGGATGAGATGAGAACTCCACAGTTAAGCGTGCTCAGGTGGGAGAAATTCCAGGATGGGTGACCACCTGGGAAGTCTCCACTTGGGCAACCAAAAACAAATCCGTGAGCTCTGGATGGGCAAAGCGGACAATATTGGTGGTTAGAGGGGCGGGGTGTTACAGGATGGTATCAGAGCCACTCCTGTGCCGTTCGGGATGGTGGGTGCACACCTCATCAGGGACGATAAGACTCTAACAGGGGTGAATGTGACACCCCAGGAACACACCTCATCAGGGACGATGAGACTCTAACAGGGGTGAATGTGACACCCCAGGAAAATCCCACATCGGCCGTGGCCAGGAGAGATCCTTGGTTCATAAGTAATGTCTTGCCTCTTAAATCACCAACGCGTTTTGGGGCTTAATGTTAGTGGATGAGAGGAGAACTCCACAGTTAAGCGTGCTCAGGTGGGAGAAATTCCAGGATGGGTGACCACCTGGGAAGTCTCCACTTGGGCAACCAAAAACAAATCCGTGAGCTCTGGATGGGCAAAGCGGACAATATTGGTGGTTAGAGGGGCGGGGTGTTACAAAAACTTCCCAACACAACCGGCAAGAGATCAATCCCAAACTCGTGCCCACAGAGTTCTAATTTACAATCTTTCGCTACTTCTCTCGTTTCAATAGTTTTACCATTAGCCAGTTCTATGGAGTAGGGTGTATCTAGTTTACTAGTTCTTAGCCCAAGTAATCTTTTAAACTCAATGGATACGAAGCTAAAGTCAGCACCGGTATCAAATAATACAGAGGCATAATGACCATTAAGAGGGAACGTACCAGTGACCACGTTGGGGTCTTGTCGTGCATCACCGGCTCCAATCACAAACGCCCGCCCGCGGGCTTGGTTGTTTACCTTGGGGAAATCCTTCTTCCAATGGTCAAGTGACCCGCATGCGAAGCAGGGTCTAGCTCCTCCGTTTTTCGGTGCTCCTGACCGGCAGTCTTCCGTTTTGTGCCCCGAGCGGTGGCACTTCCCACAAGTTATCCCATTATTTCTCCCCTGGTTACCCTGTTTTCCACCATTACCACGCCCTGTGGCAACATACCCCTTTCCTTTCTTGTTCGAACTACCCGATGCTCTATCCTTCTTTCCTTCATCCCGCTTACGTTTCCCAAATCTCGGCTTATTCCCCTGTTCATTCGTCACAACCGCTGAACTTGTCCCCTGATTCTTGCCTTCCACACTGCTAGCCTCAGAAATTTTCAGTCCCGAAACCTGTCGGATCAAAGTACCCATGCGGATAGCATCTTCAGTGAGGCTTAGTGCAAGATCAATAGCCGCGCGCATGGTCGTGGGTTTGGAAGCAGTGACCATGCTGCGTATTTGTGGTGCTAATCCGAACAAGTACCGCTCTATCTTGTTATTTTCCGGTGTGACCAAACGAGGCACTAGTCGGGCAAGATCATGAAATCGGGACGTGTACCCAGTCACGTCTGCTCCTACCATGGTAAGGTTCCAGAATTCTGTTTCCAGCTTCTGCACCTCACTTGCCGGGCGGTATTCGGCGATCATAAGTTCTTTTAGTTCCGCCCATGATAGGGAGTAAGCAGCGTCGTCCCCTAGTGACTGTACTTGGCCGTTCCACCAAGTTAGTGCTTGATCCAGAAACAAGTTAGTGGAGTACATGACTGACTGTCGAGGGGTACACCCACTGATGCGGATTATTGCCTCGGTCTTTTCGAACCATTTGACCAGGCCGACAGATCCTTCTGTGCCGCTGAAGTTAATCGGCTTACAGTCTAAGAAGGCTTTGAAAGTGCAGCCGCGCTCTCGCGAGGCCGTTTCTGCAATAATAAAGTAGTATGTTATTATGGGATAGGAGTTTTATGATATTCTCCCATCGCTTTTTCATTTATTCTTAAACCTCTTACCATTGGGGGAGGTCTCTCGTCGGTCGCTCCCTGTTATGTCACGCGATCGTTCGGAGCGGGCGGCTTCATGTTCCGCGATAGCTCGGGCTATGCGCTCCGAGATCATTGTTTCGAGTTCAGCAGGTGTAGTGGGCAGTCCGTCTGCGCCACTGTTGCTTCGGGTGGCTGGTGCCATTAATCTTCAATAACAATTATCAAAGGTTAATTTGGCAGACATTTATACAATATCATACATACAGCATAAATAACAACCCAAAATATGAACACGATAGTCAACACAATGCCATCACACAACATATAAACACACCATACAGAATAAATAATAATAACTGTAGAAAATTATAACACATATTTTACCATAACAAGATTTTCATTAATTTCAATATCATGAGTACAATGATTTGTTTGATACAACAAAATTGAGGATTCATTCCTCATACATTATTCTTTTGAAATACATTAAAAATATAATGTTATATGCCGGCACAGCCCGCTCGGCTAGGTAAAATACAAAAGGGGTGTCATAATCCACATAGTGTTATCATACTACTACTACAACTACTACTGCTATCTGCAGGTGCTCCTTCATGTGTCCCCGATGCGTCCCTACTGTGGCGGCGGCGGCGGGAACTGATACTGCGGTGCGTGCATGCTGATAGTCATACTAATCGCCATGATGCGATCATATAAAAACTGTCGATGCGCAAAATGCGCATCACCGGTAATCCCACAATGCGCGTCCATGCGCAATAACTCCTCAGCATAGTGTGCTAAGGCATCTCGAGTATCAATCATCCGTGTCCACATCAAGCGAGTCTGCTGCTCTACCTGGTTCATGGTGCGCTGCACCGTGTCGGCGAGGGTCTGAAAGTCTCGCTCCAGTGAGATAGCAGAGGACCAAGCTGGTCCGGATAATGGCGTCATCCTGTGAGGCTGGGATGGTCCAGGTATGTCGGGATAAACTGGCTGGGACGGGCCAACTGGGTCTGGCATCGGTAAGTGGGAGAGTAACTGGGTAAAACCCTGCGGTCCGGGGGTGAAATGAGGTGGCATCAGGTAGGGATCTCCTACACCCAGGGGATATGGTGCAGGTGGTGTCATCATGTAGGGGGCTCCGGCACCTATGGTGTAAGGCGCGGGTAGGGGAATGGTAGGCATCTCAAGGTGAGGTGGCATCATGGGTAAGGTGGGAATAGGTAGTGTCATAGCTATGGTGGGTGGTGCTACAAGCTCGGCCAAGGGGGCCATAAGGGGCTCTGCAATAGTGGCCCACTCTGGGGTGGACACCACTACGGTGGGGGTAGGAGGGCTCGCGGTGGCGAAAGCTACCATACCTGCCCTGCGTAGCTCAGAGCTACGGGCGAGGCTGCCCTCTAGGACGTGTGCTGCTATGGCTGGCCCCTCCTGAGGTGCGGGCTCGAGTGGTGCAAGTGGGGCTATGGGGCAGCAGGGGCGTCCTCCATCATTGGAGCCACTGGCTCCTCCTGGACGTCTGGAATCTCGGGTACTAGTATGTGGTCTACAGAGGCCACTGACTCGTCGTCTGAGTCATCTGAAATCCATCCGTTCCGCTCACGGGCAATCGGCATAAGCCTCATGCCAGGAGGAATGGGGATGTGTGGTGCGGGTACTGGCTCGTGATCAATGTGAGCCTGTCTATCAAATGGAGACTCCGCTGTCTCCGACTGGGCTGGGGCGGGTCGCGACGGACCGGCACAGCCTACAGGGAAATCCCTGACGGCTCTGATGGGGTGTGGGGCTAAGGGTGCGGCAGGCAAGGGTACAATGGGTAGGTCGGCCTGCGGCGCGTCGGCCACGGCGGCCGCGTCATCCCCTGCGGGGGCCCAGTCAGGATCCTCGCTAGGATCCGTCTCGTCGGAACTATCGTCGTCCGATCCTCCGGCGACGTCCATCTCAACATCGTCCTCTCCCGAGTCGAGCACGACCAGCTCAACCGGCTCAGGTGGAGGTGCTGGAATGATCTGCATGCTACTATCGTAGCTCGGCGCTATACTCCCGGCGTCAGACATCCCTGGCAAAAGAACCGTACATATATATATGAATTATTTTAAATTAGATAGTTAAGGCGTACATTAACAGTAACCTTCCTAACCTCTAATACCACGTTAATGCATAATAATACCCATGGCTAGCTCGGTCGGAATCTCCTCATGCCCAATGCTTCTTGAGAATTTACTTTATTGCGTTTAGCATTTTTTTTTGAAAACTTTATCCTTTGAACCAAATCCGGTTATAGTCTAGTTTTTAAAGAAAATACTCTAGTTCGCTATAACCTTGGCTCTGATACCACTTTCTGTCACACCACGCCAATGGCGGAAACACGTGGCGCAACGGTTCAAGCGTATAAAGTCAAGGTTAACGCAAATCACAAGTAATTTAAGAAAATGGGTCATTTATTTAGGCGTCAAATCTTGTTCAAACATTACACATAAAATAAATTGTTTATAACATAAATGGAGAGGTTTCTCAATTATATCCCATAGCCTTGGGAAATAAAAGTGAAACCCCACAAAATGTCCAACGCCGCATAGGAGAATTCCGTGACCCAGCTTGCCACGATTGTCTTCGTCTAATTACCTGAAAGATATGTTTAAAATTTCGTCAATATAATTATATTGGTGAGTTCACAGGTTTTTAGTTTCCAAAACTTGAATACTTGGGAAATACCATGTTATGACAATATATAGGAGTTGCAAATTCCTATAAATCTACTTGAGACTATAATCAAACCAAGACGTATAATAATAATGCCCCGCTCCAAGTCGTTACTCGGTATCCTACGACTTAAGTTCAGAATATATGCACCCCAGGCATACACTAATGCATAATCGATGCTATCGATTAGGGGTGGGCCTTGTCAGGCACCAATAGTACTATTCAAATATTCCACCGGTTTCATTTCCCTGAATAAATGATTATAGAGGCGAGGACTCAACCCCGAGTGGCGGTCACACCTCAAGTAATAAGTCCGTCAAACATTTTCCCTAACATATCTTTCCCCCGAAAACGTAAAAATAGTTTAAAATGGGGCCGTGAAACTCACCTGAATCGACGTCCGGCTCAACTAGGTAGATAGCAAAAGGGGTCTCGCACCTACAAACGTCCTAGACGTATAAGTCACTATCCCTATAGTGCATGTGCCTTGGCAAGTTGTACACCCAACTCCCGACCATAAGTTATTCCAAATCCCGTTTAATTTAGCGCGTATCCTAGGTTTCGTTGGCGTTAGATTACCCTTTGTATTACAAGTTATATATTACTCTTGTTAATATTTCCTTAACTTGTACATTATTATCATCGACTTGGCTTCACTTAACGTATAATTATTTTCCCATTCAAATAATTATACTTAAGATCGCATCGCTCGATATAATATATATTTCAACACTCGACCCGACTCGCTTTGCCGCACATTTATTTTCCCATTTAAACAAATATGCTAAGATCTTGTCGTTCGATTGTATATTCTCAACACCCGATTCAACTCACCATGCCGTATATTTATTTTCCCATTCAAATAAATATACTAGGATCTTGTCGGCACGGCATACACATATATATATATATATATATATATATATATATATCTTTGTCTACTCGTCTCGGTTTTCCTTCCCACATATCTACTTTCCCATTAAGTAGATATACTAGAATTTTGCCGAGACGAGCGTATATATATATATAAACGTGTAATTTTCCTTGTGAAGTCTATACGTTTGTTTAACGTCTTACTTGTTTACGTTATGTTTTTCTCCCACGAATAATTCCTTCAACACTTAGGGAAGTGTTTATTAGATTTCACCCATGATGTATATATATATTTTACTTCCTAAAAATATATATTTTCTCATCTTGCCGCAATGGCATTTTTCTCATGTTTTGTCCGTGTATGGTTCGTTTACGCGTCTTAGTTCGATATCTTAGCTTGAATAGTTAATTTTCAAAGTTTTTCCCAACATGTGCTTTATGGAAGTATTATCCATATTTCTTCCACCTAACACATGTTACTTGGAAGATTTAAAATACTTTTGTATTTTTAACCCAACTTGTTAACTTAGATACAAAAATGCTTCCAATACTTTTATATTCCCATTTATATAAAAGTATTCATTTTTGTATAAGTTTCTCAAGTTTTAATTTTTGTTTAACATTTTTATAAAATCTCTATTTTATAAAAATCCTCATGTTAATACAAGTTCATATTTTTATAACTTTCACTTTTATAAAAATATACTTTTTATACAAAATACCCAAGTATGTTACTAGTATTTACCAAATCAACCTTGGAAAAATTATTACTTTTACTTTTGACACCAAACTTTCCATTATTGCATTTTTGGACTAATAGTTTCTAAAATGTTCATTTTAGTCCTCTAACTTTCAAAGTTACAACATTAGTCCCTTAACTTTCAAATGTTGCATTTTTCCACTCTAACTTCCAAAGTTAGTATTTTTCACTCAAGTTAGTGGACTTTGAAGATTCATCTTTTTATTGTTAAGTTATTTTTGCATCAAAACACTTTTAATAGTCTTATATTTCATACATGAGGCTACTAATATGTGTGTTTTATGTATTTCTTCAACATATCCAAATTTCATCCATCTAAGTGTGTAAACTTTAACTTTTCAACTTCTTCATTCATGACATCCTAATATATTCCATCATATATTATATCATGGATGATTATTTTAAGATGATTAAAGTTACATGTTAACACATTCAAGTTTATTCCACAAATCTTAACCAAATCATCATCCTACTTAGTGTATGTGTAAATTTTATATATTTTAAGAACACTACTTTATCACCATCAAATCCATGATCCATTTACATATCTTTAATCATTATTTTACTCATGTAAAACCTATTAAAGTTATGTTTCAAAACCACATTTTAAACCCTTCATGTACAACTTGCTTCTAAGAACACATACATGAATATTAATAATCAAAACAAGGTTAAGAAGCTTACTACTAGCACAAGGCTAGGGAAGACAAAACCTTGGATTTTGAGAGGGGTTTAGTGTGTTCTTCCTTAGTGGTTAAGCTCCAAGCTTGAAACACACAATGGGGGTTTGGATGATGGATTGTTTTGAGTGATTAGAAGATGTAGAAACTTGAAAGAAATGTGTATGGGGGTGAGGTAAACCTACGGCCCAAAGAAGAAAGGAGAAGGAGATGTTTTTGCTTTGTTATCTTATGTATGAACACATGTTATTTATAAGCTCACCATATCTTCCATGGATTGCACATAATCTTCCCAAAGATTTAAGAGATTCAAGAAGTACAAAAATGATCTTGGATGGATATGTTAAGTGTGTGTGTGTGTGCCGTGGGATTAGAGAGAGAGTGGGAGGGATTTTGCTTGCAAATCTTAGCCTAATATTGGGATTTATAATGATCTTTCACTAGATATCAAGCATGTGTGTGTACTAATGTATAATAAGCTTGATTGTGTCTTGGATTTTATGGCCATAGGGCCGAAAATCTTCTTACACAAAGTAAGATTATTGCATGCTTTGTACTTGTGTAATCTTGCACATTTGTCTCTTCCTTTAGCATGCTTAATATCTTAGGCTTATAGGTTATTATTAAAACCACAATGCAAGGAGATTACAAGGCCATTAGGCCGGCCCCTTTGTGGGCTTAGGTGGGGTCCACAACTCCAAATATTTACCCAATACTTGTTAAGTTAAATCCCCCGTCGTTCGGGTGTCGTTCGGGTATTTTTCGGGTTTAATCGCACGTTATCCGGACATTAATAATACCTCTAATAACCCTTAAATATAGTCTAATTTAAGCGTTGATTGGTTATTTAGGCTTTTGCCGGGTGAAATTGTAAGTTATACGCGTATCGGGTGCGGTACGCGCACTTTATTCGTTACCGGGAGATTTGTATGAGACGTTTCCACTTATGGTTTTGGAGTTTCAAAACTCATTATATTTTGTGAAAATACCCTTTATTTTATATCCTGGGCGTCCGGGATCCTTTTCGTTTATTTAATTATTACCGGGTAATCGCCAACGTCCATACCGGATAGTTTATTCGCACATGATCCAATCATGTTTTACCATTAAACGTATGCATTCCTATGCATTATTTGGTAATTGCTATCTCCTAAGGCCTTGATAGTTAAATCACATATAATTGCATTTAATTACGTTAATCATATATTAATTAATCAGTACGGAATTACCTTATTTTTGTCGGTTGTTACATTCTCCCCCCGTTAAGAGAATTCCGTCCCGGAATTCACTTCGAGTTCTCCGGTACAGGTGTCTTCTCGAATAGGGCGGGATATTTTTTGCTTCATCCGGTCCAGCCTTTCCCACGTGAACTCCGGTCCACGCTTGGCATTCCAGCGCACTTTGACCAATCTGATCTTGCTGCGCCTTAGTTTTTGGACCTTCCAATCGGTTACCTCGATTGGTTCTTCAACAAAATGTAACTTGTCGTCAATTTGGATTTCGTCAGCAGGGATGATGAGAGTTTCGTCGGATAGGCACTTTTTCAAATTGGACACGTGAAACGTGTCGTGTATTCCACTAAGCTCTTGAGGCAATTTGAGCTTGTATGCCACTGGGCCTACCCTGGACAAGACTTCAAATGGTCCGATATATCGTGGGTTTCAGCTTTCCGCGCTTTCCAATGCGCGCGACACCTTTCCAAGGTGACACTTTTAGTAGGACCCTGTCTCCGACTTGAAATTCTAAGGGGTTTCGCCTCATATCAGCGTAGCTTTTCTGGCGGTCACGAGCCGCTTTGAGGCGTTCCTTTATCAAAAAGACCTTGTCCGTCGTCTCTTGAACAATTTCGGGCCCGGTGAGTTGTTTTTCTCCAACTTCAGCCCAACATAGCGGAGATCTGCACTTGCGTCCATATAGAGCTTCAAAAGGTGCAGCTTGAATGCTCGTATGGTAACTGTTGTTGTAAGAAAATTCTACCAATGGCAAGTGCGTATCCCAATTACCACCAAAATCAATCGCGCATGCCCGCAACATATCTTCCAGGGTCTGGATGGTTCGTTCACTTTGACCATCCATTTGGGGGTGATACGCGGTACTCATGTCAAGGCGAGTACCGAGGGCTTCATTTAAACTTTCCAAAATCTTGAGGTGAAACGACTATCTCGATCGGAGATGATAGAAATAGGTACACCATGCTTAGACACCACTTCCTTAATGTACAAACGGGTCAGTTTCTCCAACTTGTCCGTTTCGCGAATCGGGAGGAAGTGTGCAGATTTTGTCAATCGATCAACGATTACCCAGGTCATGTCATGGCCGCTTGTCGTCTTGGGTAACTTGGTGATGAAATCCATGGTAATTCGTTCCCACTTCCATTCCGGTATTTCGGTTGCTGGAGCAAACCGGAAGGTCTCTGATGCTCAGCCTTGACCTTTGCGCAAGTCAAACATCGCGCAACATATGCCGCTATATCTCTTTTGAAATTCGGCCACCAATAAAGTTCCTTCAAATCGTGGAACATCTTGTCTGTACCAGGGTGAACCGAATATCTAGAACTGTGAGCTTCGGCCAATACTAGCTCACGCAATCCCCCGTACACTGGAACCCAAATTCTATTCATGAAATACAGGGTCTGGTCCGCCTTAGGTTCCAGTGAATCAATCATCTTTCGTAATCTTTCACCTTTGACATTCTCGGGTTTAAGGGCGTTAACTTGAGCTTCACAAATTCGATCAGTCAGATCCGTGTGGATAGTCAGACCCAAAGCTCGGACACGCAACGGCTTAACCCGTTCCTTGCGACTCAAGGCGTCGGCCACAACGTTCGCCTTACCGGGATGGTACTTTATCTCACAATCGTAATCGTTTAATAATTCGACCCATCGCCGTTGTCGCATGTTCAAGTCCTTCTGATCAAAGATGTGTTGCAAGCTCTTATGATCAGTGAAAATTGTGCACTTGGTTCCGTACAAATAGTGCCTCCATATCTTGAGAGCGAATACCACTGCACCTAATTCCAAATCGTGTGTAGTGTAGTTCTTCTCATGGATTTTCAGCTGCCTGGAAGCATATGCTATCACTTTTCTCGTTGCATTAATACACAACCCAAGCCTTGATGTGAGGCATCACAGTAAACCACAAAATCCTCCGTACCATCGGGGAGTGATAGTATCGGAGCGCCACATAACTTGTCTTTTAGTAATTGGAATGCTGCTTCTTGCTTTTCCGTCCACTCGAATTTCTTATCCTTTTGGGTTAACATGGTTTAAAGCTTGTGCTATCTTGGAAAAGTTCTCGATGAACCTTCTTTAATAACCCGCAAGGCCAAGAAATTGTCGTACTTCGGTAGGAGTTCGAGGGGCTTCCCAATTTTCAATTGCCTCGATCTTGGCGGGATCGACGTGTATGCCTTTTTCGTTCACCACGTGGCCTAGGAAGTGAACTTCCCGAATCCAAAAGTCGCACTTTGAGAACTTAGCGTAGAGCTTTTCCTTGCGTAGTACTTCTAGGATTAACCGAAGGTGATTCTCGTGGTCTTCTTTGGTGCGTGAATAGATCAGAATATCGTCAATGAAAACAATGACGAATTTATCCAGGTATGGCTTACACACGCGGTTCATTAGGTCCATGAAAACCGCTGGAGCGTTGGTTAAGCCGAACGGCATTACCAAAAATTCATAGTGCCCATATCGGGTTCTAAAGGCCGTTTCTGGTATGTCTTCCTCCTGGATACGCAACTGATGGTAGCCGGACCTTAGGTCAATCTTGGAGTAAAAGCTAGATCCTTGGAGCTGATCAAATAAATCGTCGATCCTGGGAGAGGATAGCGATTCTTGATGGTTAGCTTGTTCAGCTCTCGATAGTCGATGCACATGCGGAATGTGCCATCCTTCTTCTTTACGAATAAGACGGGATCTCCCCAAGGTGAGAAACTCGGTCTTATAAAACCCTTGTCCAATAATTCTTGTAGCTGGCTGGATAGTTTCTGCATCTCCGATGGAGCTAAACGGTATGGCAATCGCGCCACGGGACGGCTCCAGGACGAGGTCGATGCGGAACTCGACTTGTCGAGGTGGTGGCAACCCGGCAAATCTTCTGGGAATACATCCGGAAAATCTCTAGCTACTGGAATGACTTCCAACTTTCGCTCGTCGGCTTTCTTGTCCACCACGTGTGCCAAGAATGCGACAAGCCCTTTTCTTAGGCACTTTCGCGCCTTCATGCTTGAAATAATCCTTAGCGGCGTCCCGTGCCTTTCCCCTTGAATCGAGAGAGTTTCACCGCTTGCGAGGGGAACTTGAATGATTTTATCGTTGCAAATCACGATGGCATGATGTGCGGACAACCAGTCCATGCCAACAACTATGTCAAAACTGTAACATCGCAAAATTTTCCCCAAAATTTTAATACATAAAAAGCCCTTATATATATATATATATATTTTTATTACACCTTTATCATTAATATTATACAAATGTGCCTAAGTCTTTATTTATCCTAACTCGCAACTTATATACATACATAAATGTATATAAATAATAATAATAATAATAATATGATTCTAAATTCCTTTTTTTTTCACATACAAGATTTTTTTTTTTTTTAAATAAAGCCTTGAGTCAAATAGTCAAAGTCCTAGTCAAAGTCTTAGTCAAACAGTCAAAGTCTTAGTCAAATAGTCAATTCATCATAAAACCTTACTTTATGGTGTTGACCAATTTTAATGGCTAATTGACTCCAAAACTAGTATAAAAACCCACCTATGACCCATTATACTTTGCACCTCTAAATCGATTGTTTCAATCCGATTAAACTTTCCCTCATACCTTTCTTCTATAGTCTATTACTTCTACAATTGAAGCTTTGATTATAAGCTCTTGTAATTGGCGAATTGGAAGCTTGATATTCTTTCTTTTTCGTTTTCTTCAATTTGGACTAGCTACGTTGTTGAGTCTTTGGGATTCGCCTCGCATACATTCACAACACAATATTCTATTTTTTTTACGAGACATAACATTTTGCTAAGGTGAGTTTTACATAGCCCCTTTTCTATTTATCACCATTTTTGGGTGAAACATGTTACAACATTATTCATGCAATTCAATCATCAATGTGTCTATGTGTATTTCTATGTTGCATTATGTCTTGAACATGACTAGGGTAAGCACAATTCTAGCATAAACATTCATCAGCCAAACGGTATACATTGATAGATCTATTGGACTGACAATCCCACCCGGATACGTGCCTCCTACAAAGGTTGCGTGGGTGTTTGTTACTGCAATATAAACGAGTGAACCATGAGCGTATGGGATGTACCACAATACAACGGTCACAAGGTTGATTATGCACTCGATTTACTTCTAGTATGTTTTCGCATATGGACTAGATTGCCATGACACATGAATTGCACAACAATTTTTTCGATTATCAAAACCTATGTAATTCTCACCAACTTTTGTTGACCCAAAATATTTTCAACTTAACATGTTTCAGGTTCTACTTGCTTGAAGATTTGATTTGATGCTTGAAGATGTTTGTATAGTTTTATTCAATTTGATGTACAAATTTTTAGAACAATTGTATGTAACTTATTTAAATTATTTAATGAAATTTATTATTCACCATGAGCTACTGAACAATCATCAATACGTGACATCCCGATGTTTCCACCATCGGTTGGGGTGTTACAGATTGGTATCAGAGCCAGGTTATAGGGAATTAGGTTATTAGAAAAATAATCTAGTCTATAACCATAGGATTTAACCAGTACTTGCTTCTTTTACTTGCTATTCTCTATCTCCCTCCTACTTCTTATCCCTACTTTCATCCTTACAAGAAGGTTGCTCTCCATCACTGGATCTACTCTCAGACTAATAGGACAAAACCCTCAGGCTTAACCTGAACCACCTTGAGATCTCGTTGAAGTTCTAGATTTTAATAACGAACACGTGCAATCTGGAAGGGTGAACGCCTGTATTCTGAGTCTTCTGTCTAGGCTGGCATAGCGCATATATCCCAATCAGACGAGGGACCCGGATGCCTACCTGGGAATTCTCGGGATGAGTGTTCATTTATAGGCTAAAGCATGTCTTCACTATGTTGTTGGAATCTGGAATCTTTGATACGTCAACGTTTTCATTTATTCGTTTTAATTAATGAATAAATGATTACATTCCTTATATCACCTCATTCATTTCATGCCACATTGAACCTTCATTGTGTCCCTTACAGATCATGTCTCCACGTCGCAGCACTCGCAATAACAGTGGTGAAAACCAAGAGGAAAGTAACAACAACCGCAACACCAACCACAACAACAACAAAAACAACAAAGGTGTTGATGCCCAACTGGCTGTGATTATTTCCCAACAAATGGCGCAACAAATCACAACTCTGGTTTCTAACTTGTTGGCTCAAGTCATCCCAATGAATGGGAACGGCAATGGAAATGGAAATGGCGATGGAAATCACATAAAGAACGGGACCTTAGTTCGGAAAGGCGAGAAAACAAGTATTGTGGCCGCGGTAACTACCGAGAACCAGAAGCGCAAGACCAGGGATCCTAATGTAAACCTCACTACACAAGCTTCTAACAAGAAACCCTATACAAGAAACTTTCCATTGTGTAACACATGCAAACGACATCACCCCACTGTTTCAGTGTGTCGCCTGTGCACCAATTGTGGTAGGTATGGCCATCTGGTCAACACATGTCGTGAGTCCCCAAACCCTAACACCAACCAACCAACCAACCCTGCTCAGGTTGCTAATCTTAATCGTCCTAGTAAATACAACTATGGTCAATGCTATGAATGTGGAAACCCAAATCATTTCCGTAACCGATGCCCTAAACTAAATCAAGATCAAGACCCTCCAGCTACTTAACAGCAAACCCCACCATTTGAATGATGTCTACTTTTTAATTCTATGTATTGACACTTTTTGATTCACGTAATAAATTCAAGTATTATCATAACATCTGAGTGCATGCTTGTTTGAATGTGAACTAATTGTTATATCTATAATCATACTTGCTTACTTGTACAACAATTAGTTGACTACCAAACAACCTACTCAACGATTGGTAGAGGTCATCATGTCTTTCCAACAGTCGGGAGAGGCCCTACAACCTGCTCAACGACTGGTGGAGACTATCGAACCTGCTCAACAATCGTAGAGTCATAAAAGGACGCAAAACCCTAATGTAAGGTAAATTGATAATTACGGTCCGGAACGTAATCATGAATTTACAGGTACGTTAAGGTAGTGAGAAATTTTATCAAGGTTTTCAGTAGTCGACCAATTAATACCTGGTGTTTTTCTTTTAACTTCGGAACGAAGTTCCTAAAAGTAGGGGAGACTGTAACATCGCAAAATTTCCCCAAAATTTTAATACATAAAAAGCCCTTATATATATATATATATATATAATATATATATATATATTTATTACACCTTTATCATTAATATTATACAAATGTGCCTAAGTCTTTATTTATCCTAACTCGCAACTTATATACATACATAAATGTATATAAATAATAATAATAATAATATGATTCTAAATTCCTTTTTTTTTCACAAACAAGATTTTTTTTTTTTTTAAATAAAGCCTTGAGTCAAATAGTCAAAGTCCTAGTCAAAGTCTTAGTCAAACAGTCAAAGTCTTAGTCAAATAGTCAATTCATCATAAAACCTTACTTTATGGTGTTGACCAATTTTAATGGCTAATTGACTCCAAAACTAGTATAAAAACCCACCTATGACCCATTATACTTTGCACCTCTAAATCGATTGTTTCAATCCGATTAAACTTTCCCTCATACCTTTCTTCTATAGTCTATTACTTCTACAATTGAAGCTTTGATTATAAGCTCTTGTAATTGGCGAATTGGAAGCTTGATATTCTTTCTTTTTCGTTTTCTTCAATTTGGACTAGCTACGTTGTTGAGTCTTTGGGATTCGCCTCGCATACATTCACAACACAATATTCTATTTTTTTTACGAGACATAACATTTTGCTAAGGTGAGTTTTACATAGCCCCTTTTCTATTTATCACCATTTTTGGGTGAAACATGTTACAACATTATTCATGCAATTCAATCATCAATGTGTCTATGTGTATTTCTATGTTGCATTATGTCTTGAACATGACTAGGGTAAGCACAATTCTAGCATAAACATTCATCAGCCAAACGGTATACATTGATAGATCTATTGGACTGACAATCCCACCCGGATACGTGCCTCCTACAAAGTTGCGTGGTGTTGTTACTGCAATATAAACGAGTGAACCATGAGCGTATGGGATGTACCACATACAACGGTCACAAGGTTGATTATGCACTCGATTTACTTCTAGTATGTTTTCGCATATGGACTAGATTGCCATGACACATGAATTGCACAACAATTTTATTCGATTATCAAAACCTATGTAATTCTCACCAACTTTTGTTGACCCAAAATATTTTCAACTTAACATGTTTCAGGTTCTACTTGCTTGAAGATTGATTTGATGCTTGAAGATGTTTGTATAGTTTTATTCAATTTGATGTACAAATTTTTAGAACAATTGTATGTAACTTATTTAAATTATTTAATGAAATTTATTATTCACCATGAGCTACTGAACAATCATCAATACGTGACATCCCGATGTTTCCGCCATCGGTTGGGGTGTTACAGTGACACCCCAGGAAAATCCCACATCGGCCATGGCCAGGAGAGATCCTTGGGTCATAAGTAATGTCTTGCCTCTTAAATCACCAACGCGTTTTGGGGCTTAATGTTAGTGGATGAGATGAGAACTCCACAGTTAAGCGTGCTCAGGTGGGAGAAATTCCAGATGGGTGACCACCTGGGAAGTCTCCACTTGGGCAACCAAAAACAAATCCGTGAGCTCTGGATGGGCAAAGCGGACAATATTGGTGGTTAGAGGGGCGGGGTGTTACAGGATGGTATCAGAGCCACTCCTGTGCCGTTCGGGATGGTGGGTGCAGACCTCATCAGGGACGATAAGACTCTAACAGGGGTGAATGTGACACCCCAGGAACACACCTCATCAGGGACGATGAGACTCTAACAGGGGTGAATGTGACACCCCAGGAAAATCCCACATCGGCCGTGGCCAGGAGAGATCCTTGGTTCATAAGTAATGTCTTGCCTCTTAAATCACCAACGCGTTTGGGGCTTAATGTTAGTGATGAGAGGAGAACTCCACAGTTAAGCGTGCTCAGGTGGGAGAAATTCCAGGATGGGTGACCACCTGGGAAGTCTCCACTTGGGCAACCAAAAACAAATCCGTGAGCTCTGGATGGGCAAAGCGGACAATATTGGTGGTTAGAGGGGCGGGTGTTACAAAAACTTCCCAACACAACCGGCAAGAGATCAATCCCAAACTCGTGCCCACAGAGTTCTAATTTACAATCTTTCGCTACTTCTCTCGTTTCAATAGTTTTACCATTAGCCAGTTCTATGGAGTAGGGTGTATCTAGTTTACTAGTTCTTAGCCCAAGTAATCTTTTAAACTCAATGGATACGAAGCTAAAGTCAGCACCGGTATCAAATAATACAGAGGCATAATGACCATTAAGAGGGAACGTACCAGTGACCACGTTGGGGTCTTGTCGTGCATCACCGGCTCCAATCACAAACGCCCGCCCGCGGGCTTGGTTGTTTACCTTGGGGAAATCCTTCTTCCAATGGTCAAGTGACCCGCATGCGAAGCAGGGTCTAGCTCCTCGTTTTTTGGTGCTCCTGACCGGCAGTCTTCGTTTTGTGCCCCGAGCGGTGGCACTTCCCACAAGTTATCCCATTATTTCTCCCCTGGTTACCCTGTTTTCCACCATTACCACGCCCTGTGGCAACATACCCCTTTCCTTTCTTGTTCGAACTACCCGATGCTCTATCCTTCTTTCCTTCATCCCGCTTACGTTTCCCAAATCTCGGCTTATTCCCCTGTTCATTCGTCTCACAACCGCTGAACTTGTCCCCTGATTCTTGCCTTCCACACTGCTAGCCTCAGAAATTTTCAGTCCCGAAACCTGTCGGATCAAAGTACCCATGCGGATAGCATCTTCAGTGAGGCTTAGTGCAAGATCAATAGCCGCGCGCATGGTCGTGGGTTTTTGGAAGCATGACCATGCTGCGTATTTGTGGTGCTAATCCGAACAAAGTACCCGCTCTATCTTGTTATTTTCCGGTGTGACCAAACGAGGCACTAGTCGGGCAAGATCATGATAATCGGGACGTGTACCCAGTCACGTCTGCTCCTACCATGGTAAGGTTCCAGAATTCTGTTTCCAGCTTCTGCACCTCACTTGCCGGGCGGTATTCGGCGATCATAAGTTCTTTTAGTTCCGCCCATGATAGGGAGTAAGCAGCGTCGTCCCCTAGTGACTGTACTTGGCCGTTCCACCAAGTTAGTGCTTGATCCAGAAACAAGTTAGTGGAGTACATGACTGACTGTCGAGGGGTACACCCACTGATGCGGATTATTGCCTCGGTCTTTTCGAACCATTTGACCAGGCCGACAGATCCTTCTGTGCCGCTGAAGTTAATCGGCTTACAGTCTAAGAAGCTTTGAAGCTTTGAAAGTGCAGCCGCGCTCTCGCGAGGCCGTTTCTGCAATAATAAAGTAGTATGTTATTATGGGATAGGAGTTTTATGATATTCTCCCATCGCTTTTTCATTTATTCTTAAACCTCTTACCATTGGGGGAGGTCTCTCGTCGGTCGCTCCCTGTTATGTCACGCGATCGTTCGGAGCGGGCGGCTTCATGTTCCGCGATAGCTCGGGCTATGCGCTCCGAGATCATTGTTTCGAGTTCAGCAGTGTGTAGTGGGCAGTCCGTCTGCGCCACTGTTGCTTCGGGTGGCTGGTGCCATTAATCTTCAATAACAATTATCAAAGGTTATTTGGCAGACATTTATACAATATCATACATACAGCATAAATAACAACCCAAAATATGAACACGATAGTCAACACAATGCCATCACACAACATACAAACACACCATACAGAATAAATAATAATAACTGTAGAAAATTATAACACATATTTTACCATAACAAGATTTTCATTAATTTCAATATCATGAGTACAATGATTTGTTTGATACAACAAAATTGAGGATTCATTCCTCATACATTATTCTTTTGAAATACATTAAAAATATAATGTTATATGCCGGCACAGCCCGCTCGGCTAGCTAGGTAAAATACAAAAGGGGTGTCATAATCCACATAGTGTTATCATACTACTACTACAACTACTACTGCTATCTGCAGGTGCTCCTTCATGTGTCCCCGATGCGTCCCTACTGTGGCGGCGGCGGCGGGAACTGATACTGCGGTGCGTGCATGCTGATAGTCATACTGATCGCCATGATGCGATCATATAAAAACTGTCGATGCGCAAAATGCGCATCACCGGTAATCCCACAATGCGCGTCCATGCGCAATAACTCCTCAGCATAGTGTGCTAAGGCATCTCGAGTATCAATCATCCGTGTCCACATCAAGCGAGTCTGCTGCTCTACCTGGTTCATGGTGCGCTGCACCGTGTCGGCGAGGGTCTGAAAGTCTCGCTCCAGTGAGATAGCAGAGGACCAAGCTGGTCCGGATAATGGCGTCATCCTGTGAGGCTGGGATGGTCCAGGTATGTCGGGATAAACTGGCTGGGACGGGCCAACTGGGTCTGGCATCGGTAAGTGGGAGAGTAACTGGTAAAACCCTGCGGGTCCGGGGTGAAATGAGGTGGCATCAGGTAGGGATCTCCTACACCCAGGGGATATGGTGCAGGTGGTGTCATCATGTAGGGGGCTCCGGCACCTATGGTGTAAGGGCGCGGGTAGGGGAATGGTAGGCATCTCAAGGTGAGGTGGCATCATGGGTAAGGTGGGATAGGTAGTGTCATAGCTATGGTGGGTGGTGCTACAAGCTCGGCCAAGGGGCCATAAGGGGCTCTGCAATAGTGGCCCACTCTGGGGTGGACACCACTACGGTGGGGGTAGGAGGGCTCGCGGTGGCGAAAGCTACCATACCTGCCCTGCGTAGCTCAGAGCTACGGGCGAGGCTGCCCTCTAGGACGTGTGCTGCTGTGGCTGGCCCCTCCTGAGGTGCGGGCTCGAGTGGTGCAAGTGGGGCTATGGGGGCAGCAGGGGCGTCCTCCATCATTGGAGCCACTGGCTCCTCCTGGACGTCTGGAATCTCGGGTACTAGTATGTGGTCTACAGAGGCCACTGACTCGTCGTCTGAGTCATCTGAAATCCATCCGTTCCGCTCACAGGGCAATCGGCATAAGCCTCATGCCAGGAGGAATGGGGATGTGTGGTGCGGGTACTGGCTCGTGATCAATGTGAGCCTGTCTATCAAATGGAGACTCCGCTGTCTCCGACTGGGCGGGGCGGGTCGCGACGGACCGGCACAGCCTACAGGAAATCCCTGACGGCTCTGATGGGGTGTGGGGCTAAGGGTGCGGCAGGCAAGGGTACAATGGGTAGGTCGGCCTGCGGCGCGTCGGCCACGGCGGCCGCGTCATCCCCTGCGGGGGCCCAGTCAGGATCCTCGCTAGGATCCGTCTCGTCGGAACTATCGTCGTCCGATCCTCCGGCGACGTCCATCTCAACATCGTCCTCTCCCGAGTCGAGCACGACCAGCTCAACCGGCTCAGGTGGAGGTGCTGGAATGATCTGCATGCTACTATCGTAGCTCGGCGCTATACTCCCGCGTCAGACATCCCTGGCAAAAGAACCGTACATATATATATGAATTATTTTAAATTAGATAGTTAAGGCGTACATTAACAGTAACCTTCCTAACCTCTAATACCACGTTAATGCATAATAATACCCATGGCTAGCTCGGTCGGAATCTCCTCATGCCCAATGCTTCTTGAGATTTACTTTATTGCGTTTAGCATTTTTTTTTTTGAAAACTTTATCCTTTGAACCAAATCCGGTTATAGTCTAGTTTTAAAAGAAAATACTCTAGTTCGCTATAACCTTGGCTCTGATACCACTTTCTGTCACACCCACGCCAATGGCGGAAACACGTGGCGCAACGGTTCAAGCGTATAAAGTCAAGGTTAACGCAAATCACAAGTAATTTAAGAAAATGGGTCATTTATTTAGGCGTCAAATCTTGTTCAAACATTACACATAAAATAAATTGTTTATAACATAAATGGAGAGGTTTCTCAATTATATCCCATAGCCTTGGGAAATAAAAGTGAAACCCCACAAAATGTCCAACGCCGCATAGGAGAATTCCGTGACCCAGCTTGCCACGATTGTCTTCGTCTAATTACCTGAAAGATATGTTTAAAATTTCGTCAATATAATATATATTGGTGAGTTCACAGGTTTTTAGTTTCCAAAACTTGAATACTTGGGAAATACCATGTTATGACAATATATAGGAGTTGCAAATTCCTATAAATCTACTTGAGACTATAATCAAACCAAGACGTATAATAATAATGCCCCGCTCCAAGTCGTTACTCGGTATCCTACGACTTAAGTTCAGAATATATGCACCCCAGGAATACACTAATGCATAATCGATGCTATCGATTAGGGGTGGGCCTTGTCAGGCACCAATAGTACTATTCAAATATTCCACCGGTTTCATTTCCCTGAATAAATGATTATAGAGGCGAGGACTCAACCCCGAGTGGCGGTCACACCTCAAGTAATAAGTCCGTCAAACATTTTCCCTAACATATCTTTCCCCGAAAACGTAAAAATAGTTTAAAATGGGGCCGTGAAACTCACCTGAATCGACGTCCGGCTCAACTAGGTAGATAGCAAAAGGGGTCTCGCACCTACAAACGTCCTAGACGTATAAGTCACTATCCCTATAGTGCATGTGCCTTGGCAAGTTGTACACCCAACTCCCGACCATAAGTTATTCCAAATCCCGTTTAATTTAGCGCGTATCCTAGGTTTCGTTGGCGTTAGATTACCCTTTGTATTACAAGTTATATATTACTCTTGTTAATATTTCCTTAACTTGTACATTATTATCATCGACTTGACTTCACTTAACGTATAATTATTTTCCCATTCAAATAATTATACTTAAGATCGCATCGCTCGATATAATATATATTTCAACACTCGACCCGACTCGCTTTGCCGCACATTTATTTTCCCATTTAAACAAATATGCTAAGATATTGTCGTTCGATTGTATATTCTCAACACCCGATTCAACTCACCAATGCCGTATATTTATTTTCCCATTCAAATAAATATACTAGGATCTTGTCGGCACGGCATACACATATATATATTATATATATATAATATATATATATATATATATATATATCTTTGTCTACTCGTCTCGGTTTTCCTTCCCACATATCTACTTTCCCATTAGGTAGATATACTAGAATTTTGCCGAGACGAGCGTATATATATATATATATATATAAACGTGTAATTTTCCTTGTTAAGTCTATACGTTTGTTTAACGTCTTACTTGTTTACGTTATGTTTTTCTCCCACGAATAATTCCTTCAACACTTAGGGAAGTGTTTATTAGATTTCACCCATGATGTATATATATATTTTACTTCCTAAAAATATATATTTTCTCATCTTGCCGCAATGGCATTTTTCTCATGTTTTGTCCGTGTATGGTTCGTTTACGCGTCTTAGTTCGATATCTTAGCTTGAATAGTTAATTTTCCAAGTTTTTCCCAACATGTGCTTTATGGAAGTATTATCCATATTTCTTCCACCTAACACATGTTACTTGGAAGATTTAAAATACTTTTGTATTTTTAACCCAACTTGTTAACTTAGATACAAAAATGCTTCCAATACTTTTATATTCCCATTTATATAAAAGTATTCATTTTTGTATAAGTTTCTCAAGTTTTAATTTTGTTTAACATTTTTATAAAATCTCTATTTTATAAAAATCCTCATGTTAATACAAGTTCATATTTTTATAACTTTCACTTTTATAAAAATATACTTTTATATACAAAATACCCAAGTTATGTTACTAGTATTTACCAAAATCAACCTTGGAAAAATTATTACTTTTACTTTTGACACCAAACTTTCCATTATTGCATTTTTGGACTAATAGTTTTCTAAAATGTTCATTTTAGTCCTCTAACTTTCAAAGTTACAACATTAGTCCCTTAACTTTCAAATGTTGCATTTTTCCACTCTAACTTCCAAAGTTAGTATTTTTTCACTCAAGTTAGTGGAATTTGAAGATTCATCTTTTTATTGTTAAGTTATTTTTGCATCAAAACACTTTTAATAGTCTTATATTTCATACATGAGGCTACTAATATGTGTGTTTTATGTATTTCTTCAACATATCCAAATTTCATCCATCTAAGTGTGTAAACTTTAACTTTTCAACTTCTTCATTCATGACATCCTAATATATTCCATCATATATTATATCATGGATGATCATTTTAAGATGATTAAAGTTACATTTTAACACATTCAAGTTTATTCCACAAATCTTAACCAAATCATCATCCTACTTAGTGTATGTGTAAATTTTATATATTTTTAAGAACACTACTTTATCACCATCAAATCCATGATCCATTTACATATCTTTAATCATTTATTTTACTCATGTAAAACCTATTAAAGTTATGTTTCAAAACCACATTTTAAACCCTTCATGTACAACTTGCTTCTAAGAACACATACATGAATATTAATAATCAAAACAAGGTTAAGAAGCTTACTACTAGCACAAGGCTAGGGAAGACAAAACCTTGGATTTTGAGAGGGTTTAGTGTGTTCTTCCTTAGTGGTTAAGCTCAAGCTTGAAACACACAATGGGGGTTTGGATGATGGATTGTTTT